>CM042477.1:100085080-100148775 GCA_023621385.1 Quercus gilva
TAAATAATGCAGGGGTACAAACATGACTGTATGGGGCATTGCACGGTGCAATTTTCCCAAAACCCTTAACGCACTGCACTTTCATAGAACAGACACCATGTGATGTAGTGGATTTTAGTCGGTTTTCATATATATACTAAATATATTTAACATATGTTAAATTTTAAAAAATAATATTGAATATAAATAACACACACACACACACACACATATATATATGGGTGCAGTTGTGTAATTTTCTTAATGATGAACTGCAAACCACACCGCAAAGCATGGTGTTGTGCGGTTTTTTCACCTCCACCTGTGGCACATGCAGTGCAGCTACTCCATTTTGAGGGTGATTTTGGTCGGTTTAGGTGCAGTCCAAGCTGTTTCATGAACACCCCTAATTGCTACTCATTAATTGCTACCCTTTTCCTCCCATAATTCTTTTTTTTTTTTTTTTTTTTTGAGGAAAAATTTTCTTCCCACATTTCTTAGTTTTTAGAATTCAAAAGGCATGTTATATGAATAAATAATTATGAGAATATTTTATTCTTAGTGAATTAGTTCAAAACTTTTTTTGAATTCTTGACGCAAAAGAGGGCAAGGCCTAACTCCTTAAGTATTTGAAAAGGCAAGGACCCCAAGAAAAAGGCAAGTTTGAGGCCAAGAAAAACGGGCTCAAGATTAGGAGCTAAAGCAGGCCAAGAAAAAAAAGAAGCCCCTAATTGCTACTCAATTTCTACCCTTTTCCTCCCATATATTTTTTTTTTTTGAGGAAAAATTTTCTTCCCACAATTCTTAGTTTTTAGAATTCAAAAGGCATGTTATATGAATAGATCATTATGAGAATATTTTAATCTTAGTGAATTAGTCCAAAACCTTTTTTGAATTCTTGACACAAAAGAGGGCAAGGCCTAACTCCTTAAGTATTTGAAAAGGCAAGGACCCTAAGAAAAAGGCAAGTTGGAGGCCAAGAAAAAGGGGCTCAAGATTAGGAGCCAAAGCAGACCAAGAAAAAAAAAAGAAATGAAATTCACCAATAAAATAGAGAATAATTAACATATCAAGTAAACAGTGCAAGCAATTGCCAATGGAGCTTACTGAAGACCAGTACTTTGCATCAAAAGATGAAAATATGGACAAGCTCCCCAACTTCAGAAAATTCATTCCATACTATGCAGTTAGAAGTTCATTCTTGGTATAGGCAACAATCTCATGTCCCTTACTTTAACAACAATACTAATTGTAAGGACCAAAAACTCTACCAGCCCAAGCCCACTTAGAATGGTAAGCTTGTATAGTTCAACCTTGTCCCAAATCAATAAATTTGTAAGAGAGGGTATTAAACAACAAGAGAGGGCTTAGCCCAAGGATGAGAATAAGGGAGGAAGGCTTCGTTTTATAAAATATGTAAGTCAATATCTTAATACAAGCTTGCCTGAGGAGGCCAAGATTACACAAAAAGATATACTGTTCTTGTTCTTCTCTCAATGTTTTTCTCTCTTTGATCTCTTATTTTTTCGAATCCCTCTCTTGGAAACTCTCTTTTCCTTATATACTCTCCCCTACTTCACATCTTGACCATCCATCCCTACCTAACTAGCCTCCTCTTACGACACTTATCTCTTTTTGCATTTGAAGAAGGTGGTGGAAGGAGTCTGCTTAGCTGTGACTTGCACTATTCAGGTCATTTCTTCATCAATGCAGTTGATAAAGCTGTTGCCCATCATTTAATGTGGAGGTTGCAGGCTATCCCAAACTAGAAACTTCCCCTATGATCTCTAATTCCCTCTCATTAGATCCCTCCTCCCACTTGGAACACCCCAGAGTCATTTTGATTCATCTCTTCCTCCTCCCAAGCAACCTTCCTCCTAGGGCCCACGGCCCGTATTGCAACTCTTCAACTTCATCATTGGTCCTTGAGCACCCACACTAATCAAGGTAATAAATAAAAAGTTGTTGCATGAAAAATTATTAAATTAAGGATGTAATAAATAAAAAGTTGTTGCATGAAAAATTATTAAACTAAGGATAATTAACAACTCCAACACGTTATTCTGCATCACATGTTATAAAGCCAAGCAACCTTTCTATTGATGTCATGGAACATCAAGGTGACGAAATTGCTCAAGAGGAGTAAAACTTCCACTGACCACTGCAAATCAAGAAGCATGCCATAATTAAAATGAGAAAAAAAAAATGAACTTCTTATCAAAATGATGGGTTAAATGTCCATAGGAGTCCCTTTTTAAAAAAAAAAAATTTAAAAATTATGTTATATATTTATTTATAAATTAATATTGCTAAACCTGGGTAATTAGCCATTTGATGTCCGAAGAGCCCTATTTTCTTCCACAAATGTGCATTTGAATATGTAAGAGTAATTGCATCAATGCTTCTAAAATACAAAAAAGTGATAAAATTTACACAATAGGACATGAAAAGCTCTCACATCAGCTTGTCTATAATTATGCAAATATACAAAGGAACTACAGTAACTGTGTAAATATACACAGTTACTGTAGTTTTGTATAAATTATTTTACTAATTTCCTTTACTTCTCTCTTTTCACTCTCTTCTTGCCATAGTCCTAAAATAAAAAATAAAAAAATGCAATAAAATGAATACTTTATTGAAATAAATGTTTAGAATAGATAAACCGATGTAGGTGTTTTGTAAAAGTGATGGTGTAAAATAGAAAAAGTAGGTTCTTTTTGTAAAATAGATAGAAATTTTTAGAAGCACTGATGCAGTTACTTTAATCATACACTTCCCAAAGAATCTAGGAGGAAAAACTCGGGAGAAAGGCTTTTTTACTCTGTACCAATTAAGTCCAGAAAAATTCTTCTAAAAAAAATTTTTAAGTCTAGAAAATAAAATTTCATGATTTTTTTTTCACAACTTCTAAAGTAACATGTTCTAATTGGTGTTGATATAGGTTGGGTTAGTAACAGACTCATACAAAAGTGTAGTTATTACAATCACAACTTATCACATAGCAATCGTAAAAAAATAATTATTTCATGCTTATTTGCTTACGCTGTTTTACGTAACATTTCAAATAAAATAAAAAACGAAAATATTCTTTAACACTCATTTTACTTACACTGTTTAACATAATATCCACAATTGCAATTAATGAGCTGATGTATACATTTTAAAAGGTGAAAAATGAAATTTTCATATTTAAATCATGAACGTATATGTGAAAAATGGATGTCAAAGAATCATTAGTCTTTCCTATAGACATGATCACTTGCTACATCTATACATGTCCATTTGCATAATAAAATTTACACCTAATTGACAATTAGTAAGTGTATATGAAAACGTGTTCGTTTGATATAATTTTTCAATAATGTTTAGTGCGAATATGAAATAGTTTGAACATCTTACCTAACAATGCTCGCATCCAATAAACATTAGTGCCTCTGCATTCGAATCCTATGTCGTTGGACTTGACGGTTTTTTTCCCACCTAAGGTACAGCTGAGGAAAGATCCTGAAAAAAATGTCATCAACATGTTTGTATGTAATACCGTATCCTCCACCTCTTCCAAAGCACAAGCGGCCCAACGACCATCCCAAAGCCAAAAACAAATCCCAGTTCTACACATAGATAATTCCAATCAATCAAAGGCCTAGATTTTGAGTGAATATCTTCAAATGGAGCTGGCAGTCTTCTATCTGCAGATCCACATTCTGCCTTCAAAGGGTGCCCACATAATCCTTTGTTCCCTTCATAGGAACCTTCTGAAAATGTAGCAAACTGCTTGATATATGGAATTGGACTAACCAATTGATTAAACGAAAAGTTTAATACTGATAGGAAAGTGAGTCTATCTACAAGTTGCATAGGTATCCCACCAGTAAGCTTGTTGCTTGACAAGTCCAATGACTCAAGTTTACTTAATTTTCCTAGAGATGGTGGGATTTGGCCTGTGAAAGAATTGAGCGACAAGTTGAGAACATACAACGATTTAAGTACTTCTATTTCTTTTGGTATTGGCCCATCAAGATTGTTGCATGAAAGGTCAATTGAAGTGAAAAGAGTCAAAATCTTCACCAACTCCCTCTCTAGACCCTTAATGAAAATTGCAATTGCATCTTGATAATACTCTTCAATGATTTTTAAGGGCTTTTTCTAGAATCCACGCATGGAAAATGTATTTGCACTAGCCACAAAATGGAGGTAATTGAGCTCTGACTGGACTTCATTATTAGCTATCATTGCCTTTGAGTTAGCAAAGGATTTTATTGATAACTTACCACTAAAGTTATTTGAAGCAAGGTCTACAATTTGAAGTATCGACCAAGTAGCATTTAGCCCTCCACAACCAATAGAACCATAAAATTTGTTTGATCGCAAGATAAGGATGCGCAAATTGGATATGTCTTTCAAGTGACATGGGAACTCATCTTGTATCTGGTTGTTCCCAATGTCCAATAACTCCAAATTTGTGCAATTGGCAAGAGAATTTGGTACCATCCCTTCTAGTAGGTTTCTATTGAGACTCAAAGTTTGTAAACTACAATTGCTTAGAAATATATCTAGTATTTTGCCAGTGAGGTTGTTTCTTCTTAGATTCAGAACCTTTGGAGTTTCACTTATTGCAATGAAGCAGTAGGGAATTGGGCCACTCAAGGAATTATTAGATAGATCTAGAATTTCAAGAGATGAAGCATTGCATATTGCTCTAAGGATATACCCATTGAGTTTATTGCTTGAAAGAAATAAGAATTTAGTGTAAAGAAGAGAATTACCAATGCCAGTATAACAGAGCTAAAATTATTACATGACAAGTCTAGATACAGACAAGATGGTAGGGGAGTTGGGAGTTGCCCTTGGAATTGGTTGGACCGAAGATCTAGTATACCTAATGAGAGATTTAACTGAAAAAGAACAAGTTCCCAAATCTAGTTGGGTGTCTCTCCATGTATCTGGTTACTTGAAAGGTCTAAAGTGGATAAATTGGTTTGGCTTCTCAAGAAATTTGGAAATGTTTTTAACTTGAGAAAAGCCAATCCCAATGACCTAATGAGGGTAAAGGGGGATAATGAAGAATTTGTTCCATTATATTCAATCAACAAGCTATTTTCGGAAAGATTAAGCTCAATAAGATTTGTCAACTGCTGAAACACATTAAGTTGAAAGGAGCCATTAAAGTTATTTGAAGAAAGAAATAGGTACTTAAGATATTGGAGTTTACCAATAGAAGTAGGTATAGGCCCTTCCAAATAGTTCCTACTCAAATCGAGGTAATCCATCAGGAAAGAAGAATTGGAAAATTTAGGGATTTGACCAGACAATTTGTTGTTGGACAAACGAAGGTCCACTAGACTTGGAAGCTCTTGCCAGTGAGTGAAAGTAAACTGACCTGTCAAATGATTATCAGAAAGATCTATCATGACCAAATTCTTTGCCATTTGAATGATGGAATTGGTCCGATGAAGCTATTTGATGATAAGTCCAAATGAACCAATTGAGTAAGATTTGCCATGGAATTTGGGATAGATCCAGAGAAGTTGCACTGTGAGAGATCTATTTTGGACTACTTTTAAGGTTGCCAATAGAATTAGGAAGTGTCCCTAAAAAGTTTGTACCACAAAGCATCAGTGACTAAAGAGAACCATTTGGATGAAATTCAAGCAAAGAATCGTTAATTTCATTATATGATAAGTCTATCGTCTGCAATGTTGGAAACTGGAAGATCTATTTCGGAAATTGTCCATTCAATCCACAAGAACTGAGACACAAGGATGTTAAATTTTTGAAATAGGAAAAAAATTCTGGAACTGGAGCAGAAAAATTGTTTACATTGAGACGAATAATTGAGAGAGAGTGAAGCTTGAGTAAGAAGGAATCCAGAGGCCCCTGAAGATTGCAACCTGACATGCTCAACACCATTAGATTTAGGAGTGAAAATGATACGGCCTGACACCACTTATTCCCTTGAGATGATATATTTACACCATCTAGATAAAGTTCCGTAAGCCACATAAGGTTGTGGACTAATGAAGCTAATTCTGGGTTCTCAAGTTTCAGCATATAGGTAGACAAATTGAAAGAAACCAACCTTGTGAGACGTGAAATCTCAATGGGAATCTGCCCTCCAAAGTCAGCATATGATAGGTTTAAATACCTCAAATTCGTCAAATTTCCAAACTTTGGAGGAATTGGAGAATCGAGTTTGTTATAAGCCAAATTCAGGTTTTGGAGATACTGCAAGCAGAAAAGGCTACTTAAACTGTCCAGTTCGTCATAGATGGATTCGTTGACCAAGTTGAGGCCAACAATAAGTCCTCTGTTGCAGGTGACCCTTTCCCACGAACAGCAGTCAGTACTTTCATTCCAATGCACCACTTTTGTGGACCTAGTTGTGTCGAATATGAGGTTGTCCTTCATATCGAGCAAACAGGATTGTTGATCACCATGACATTGGCCAGACACCACAAAGATAGGAAAGTTGACAAAAAGTGAGCATATTGGTATCAAGAAGAACCATGAAAAGAATGAAATTTTCATTGGGAGGTTGTAATAAGAAACACTCATACAATCAAGAATCGAAGAGGTGATGATAAGGGTGTGCTCGGTTCAGTTTCGATCAGTTTTTATGGGTATGGCCAACCGAAACTGAATATTTCGGTCTGTGAAATTCTCAACTGAAACCGATCAAAATGGCTGGAAATCAATCAATTTCGATGTATTTCGGTTTCGTTTTCGATTTTCCAAAGAGAGGGTTATTGAGAAAGAAAGATTTTTTTGCATCAAACAGAGATATTATTGAAAGACAAACACAGTAAAAACACAGACCTTGTTTTCAACACAAAATACAGAGCAACACATTAAAAACTATAAAACACAAACTACGATTAGCAGCTACAAAGTTTCTTTAAAACAAACATCACAGGATGATACAAAACCCATGGAATCCCAGTACAAGCATGGGTGATTTGGGATAAGAGAAACAAAATCAAGAAGAAGACATATCATAGCAAGAAACGAAGAGACCGAATCGGTACAAGCATGGGTGATTTGGGATGAGAGACAAAATCAAGAAGAAGACATACTATAGCAAGAAACGAAGAGACCGAATCGGTGCTGGAGAGGGAGAGAAAATTGGGTGAGGGACTGAGGGGCGTGTGTTTGTGAGAGGGAGAGAGGATTGGGTGAGGGGCGGCTAGGGTTATAAGTTATATATACTAGCCTCGTCCCACGCGCTTTGCACATGTGATAAGGCTTTTTATTTTATTTTTAGTGGTCCTATTTTGTATAAAAAAAAAAAAAAACTGTGTTTTGTATTATATATATATATATATATATGTGTATATATATATATATATAATTTTTATTTTGAAAATCTAATTTATAAGTGAATTAATTAATTTGAAAATTAATAGGAGAGTTGTCCTATTTTGTAGACAATGTTTTAGTGGGAGTTAGAGTTGCATTTTTACCAGATTGTTCTTTAGTTTTGTCTCTACTTAAACATAGGGATGTGGAGGCATTTTTGAACTAAAAAATGAGGAATCCAGATAGGGGAAACCCCCTTAAATAATAGTATAGAAGATGCTAGGGTTTAAAATAAATAAATAAATAAATAACTCAAAACGGAGAGGCGAAGGCTCGAACTAGTGATCTAGTGGCTGATGTGCGCGCAATTTTCCACTAAGCTACTTCCTCTAATATGTTTTAAACTTACACACACACACACACACACACACACACACACACACACACATATATATATATTGGTCAGTTCGGTTGATTTTGGGGTGAAAAAATCCAGCACCGAAACCGAAACTGAAATATTTCAATTTCAAAAAATTCAAACTGAAACCAAACCACACCAAAACCGAGCTGAAAAATTGAACTCAGTTTGGTCGGTTTTGGCCGGTTTTTTCGATTCATCGGTTTTTTGCATACCCTTAGGTGATGATATTAATCTTTGGCTTTGGAATTTACATATAGCCTTTTTGAGCTGTGGTTCAAGTCTTGGAAGACCAAAAACCACTCAGGTTTGGCACGGTAGTCAATAGAGTGTAGAATGGGAGGTAGATGACAGCAACTTCGCTTCAATTGGCATAATGGTGATAAGCTCATGATGTTCAAGAAAAAATTGGACCTCATCATTTATTTCTAACGAATTTCATATTCAACAGAATCAACACCTACGGTGGTTCTAACGTACACAATGTTGTTGAGTTGTTGTCACTCATTGCTGTTGATTTTACAAATCATTCCTAAACATTTTGCCTGCCTACAAATATTTTATTATTTGTTTTTTCTATTGGAATCTTATTAACCAAGGCTTAGGCTAGTTTACTTTATTGATGATTAATCTTTGGTTTTGAAGTGTGAAGACTAAAGACCTATGAAAGTGGCCTTTTAGACCTGTGGCTGAAGTCTTGGAAGACCAAAAACCACTCGGGTTTGGCACAGCAAATCAATAGTGTAGAATGGGAGGTAAGATGATAGCAACTCTTTTTTTTATTGCAATAATGAGGATAATTTCTGACGAGCATCGTAAGCAACACGATGGCTCTAGCACAGAATGTTGCCAATCATTGCTACTGATTTTTACAAATAATTCCTAAAAATTTTGCCTGCCTACAATTTTTTTTCCATTGGAATCTTATTAACCAAGGCTTAGGATAGTTTACTCGCGTGCCAAAACAACAAATATCCATATCAAGTGATATATATAGTGTCGGTTTTCCATGAAATATGATGAATAAAAAAATGGTGAAGAATCTATGAATCCCTTAAATTTTCAGTGGACTCTTGCATTTGAGGTTCTTCTATTCGTTAATTAAATCATTTATTACCTACTTAAAAAACACACATTTACTCAAGGAAAATAAAAAGAAGTCGCTATATATCCACACATAAAATGGTGTATTTAACCCTTTACAGAAGGCAAATTGATAACTTCAAAATAAAAAACTGCTTGAAGAGGGCTCCCTATCTGACATGACCAAGAATTCTGATTTTTTTGAACAAATCTTCCTTGTCCCAATAAAAATCTAACCCAGTAAACTAACAAATATGATTTTTTTTCAATGTTCTAAAGCAGAGATAGAGATGCTTTTCAATGGTCTCATTACAAAAAACTTTTCACTTCGATCTTCTACACCCTAGACCGACCTCAAGACATAAGAGACTTACAGATCAATGATCAATACTTTCTTCCTTTCTTTACCCAAGAATTGTATAAATTTTCAGGCTGTAGGCAATATATTTTGCCCAAAAGAGGTGTTAATAAACCTGTAATTCCCAGTATCTTGATGTAGCCTTTAAAATCTTAAGGCTCATCTCTGTCAACTGAACTTGTAAATTCATGGTAGGGTGGCTGTGTCCTGCATCATTTCTGAATGCCAAGGAAATGAAAAGTGAAAACATTATCCCATTTAAATGGCTCATTAAGTCAGATAACCATCCTTCAAATAGAAGTCATCTGTCTTGAGAATGATAAAAGAATAACTTAACAATTGCAATTAATATTAGTAATTTGCTGAAACCATTCCAAGTCCATGTGGTGCCCAACAACCATCAAAATCACCATTAGACGAAAATTATATTTATGATTCCAAGGTACCTCATTCCAAGTATAATCAAAGGAGAGCAGGGATACTGAGAGATCCCATGTCAAGCACTCTTGGCAAGATCTGTAACAATACAAGGAAAGTAAGCACTGATAAAGCCAATAACGGTGTGTAGAACTAGTGGCCAAGATTATCTCAAGAAACTATACCTCTCCTAATCGGGCATTGATCTTCAAGGGCACAATATCATCAGCCCGGGTTACACCCACGTTCACAATTGCAGTAGCTGCACCTGCCTCATGAGCAGCTCCGTGGAATTCAATGTTAAAAGCCTTTCAGCTAAAGAACAAAATACTAAGAGGAAAATGTGTGGGTGGCTCCTTCTTTATCAGCTTTATTGCTATCTAAATCAGAATCTTGATACAAAAATCAAACAGTCTTCTAGTACTTAATTAATCTGAGCTATACAGGATATCAAGAAGTGATTATAACATATATGTACAAGGAAACGACTTATTCAGACGTCAAACTGTATATTTACTCTAGCCCAAATAAACATTGAATTCGAATAGAAAAAAATCATAAATTTAGCGTATTTAATTCTTGTAAAAATACATTTGAAACTGCTGAACTATGATTATGTGCTGTTAATTCATATATCGTTGCTCACTCTCTTTATATGCTGCAGGTTTTGCATACTAATTAGGATAGACCAAGCACAATAGAGAGAAGATATTTCCTTCTGTAGAGGTATGCAGCAAGCATTGCCTATGTAATATTAAACTTTTCGCTCACTTCAATGTGAAACATGCGTACAAAATAAATATGTACCTGAGAAGCTGGAAAGCAGACGTGGTCATCAGAGATGATCCTAACACAAGAAATGCGTCACATCCTTTTGCAGCTTCCATTGCCTTATCAGCTCTATCCTTGGGAACATTATCACCAAAGAAAATAACCTTCAAAGTTACGATGTAAAACAAAAGTATCAAAAAGAACACCTTAATTGAGTTTCCAATGTACTTAAGAAAAGTTATGAAATGTGTGTAAAACTGCTGGGTGCAAATGAGCAGTACCCAAAAAAAAAAAAAAAAATTTGAACAACACAAAAAGGAAAAATGGAAAAAATGGCCCTCATTTTATTGCATGTAATGTAATCACCCGGCTTTCAAACAATTTAAATAAATTTATAGACCTACAATACATACTCAAGATGTAATCTCCCCTTTATTTGTACATCAAAATATACAAGAACTTTTCCATAGCTTAAAGGGGACAATGTGTTCATTTGAAGGGTATAAACAGTATCAAATACTTATTTTCTAGCATGAAGATCTAGGCCATTTTTCTGAAGTTGAAAACTGCTTTTGGATCTTTCTATACTTCTTAATTCATTTTTTTTAACTAACAATAACTATAATGACCAGACCCAGTCAATTCCATTTTAGTTGTGTGACGGTGCCTTTGCCAGCTTGTCACATGGATATGCACCTGAGGGCCACATTCATGATCCTACTTCTCTTAAATTATGAGTGCTTTCAGAAAATGTGGATTGAAAACTTTTAATTATATAAAAGAAAAAAAAAATCTTACATCAGGTTTGAGAACACCATTGCATTTTTGGCAAGTAGGGATATTAAAATCCTCTTCCCAAAACTTTTTGTCAATTTCAATATCACCGTCAGGTCTTTGCTTCATGCCAAAACTCTTGTCCGAACCAGGGTTTCCATAATCAAAACTTTCAATTGCTGCTGCCCACTGCAGTAAAAATTTCAATCTTGCTAATCAGTCATGCATCCCAAATAATAGAAGAGAAAAAAAAAAACAAGGGTTTGAGGCCAGATGAAACATTAGATTTTATTTTCCAGGCATAGACAGACAGTTTAAGGATACATAAATTAGAAGGCCAGAAAATCTAAATTTACAATGCAAAAGGATAGATCTTGCCTACAATTATATTTTTAGATCGTGAATATAGCATTGAATTCTTCTTAGAAGAACACAGCCTTCCATTGGACATAGATTAAGGCTCACTCATAAATCTCCCTTCTTAAGCATAAAGAGAAGATGACAATGTTCTGAGCCAAAAAAGGTGACAATGTGAAAGTAACCAATGATGTGATATAAGAAGCCTAGATTGTTGCAACTCCAGAATAAATTACTCAAAATTAACCTTTGGATTGAGCTCCTTCACTTGATCTTGAAACAAATTCCAACAAAAAGAAAATCCACAATCTAGACAAACTACAGTATACACAGTCCCATGTAGTTCAAGTGGGTTGCTACCAGCACGATGATGCAGCCTGAAACAGAATAAATGATAAAATTAATCCCATTGGCTTTGCTCCTGACACAAGTAGAGTTACACATTTCAAAGAAAAGGACATACAACTGCTACTTACCTGTCAACGTTAACGTTTTGTGTAATCATAAAATTTATCCGACCAGCTTTCTCTAGAGATGCTAAAGCAATATGAGCCGCACCAGGCTGTACTGCAGTAAACTGTCTCCATCCAGCATAACTCCTTGCCCAATACCGCCTGCGGATCGGAGAAACTCCTGTTGAGAAACCCACAATACTAACTTAAGAAAACTTGATATTTAGAAACACAAACAGCAGTGATTTACAAGATGATCATTCAGAGCTTTGATCAACTGCGTCAATGTTTTGTGAATTAATTTTAACGCTTCTTCTTCCTCCACTCCATCTTAAAAACAACGGCATGTCTTTAGAAAGGAATTGGAAATAGTCACTATAAAACATAAGATAACAGTATCATAATCCAAATTAATACTCCCTTTGTCACATAATGAGCGACCCAGTTGGAACATGTACAAATCTAATAAAAAACAGAAGAAGAAAAAAACAATCCTTTTGTATAACTTTCCAAACATGCATTAGATGTAGTGTGGGAAAGAAATTCCTTGATAGTTGGAATGGAAATACATTATGGGACAAGAAAAAAATGCGAATTGAGCACTCATTATGGAATGGAGGAAGTGGTAACTAATGAAAATATGCCAAATTATTGGAGCCATTGGTTTGAATAGATGATTATGTTCTAGTTCTTGCATGTTTGTTGAGTTTTGAATAATATTAAATTTATCCAAATATAACTTATATGCTACTAAACCTCCCTATTTAGTCTTGCTCTTTTCAATAAACCTTCAAAATTAGATGTGTGACCCCTCATTAAAAATTGATTTAGGGTGTGACAACTTGTGGCTGAATATATAGAGGAAAAGAAATTAAAGAGAAGAAGATTTAATACCAAGAACATTGTAGCTCAACTGGCACCTTTTGGTGTTTCCAATGCAAACATCCAAGGCTCAAATCCCTTCTCCTCCCAACTATTGATTTATCAAAAAAAAAAAAAGGGAAGATTTAAGAGAGAAGATGAAACAGGTTGGAGGGATGGAACGGATCAGAATATAAGAAAAGCAAGAAAGTAGAGAGGAGAGTATATCCGAGAGCATTAGGGGTATAGAAAGTGATGAGATATAGAGAAATATCATACCAAGAAAAAGAGAGCAAGATGAATAAGGGAGCAATGCACCAGAAAAGAAGAAATGAGATGGCAAGGCAAGAGGGGAGACCAAAAAAAAAACTAAACATATAGAAAAGTAAAAAAAATAAGTACTCATATATTTTACTCCTTTACTGAATCAGAAAGATGCCTTCTAAAGCTTTGCAGTACTTGGGGAACAGGGAAATATACTCTAGATCTATAAATTGTCCTCATACAAAGATACATCAGACCTACATCTCCTACTTCAAGCATTGAAGAAAATTTAAAAATATAAATATTACAAAAATCACTAAAACATTTTCCTAATATATCCAAATACTTGTGTGGGGTAATCGTAATACATATAAAAACATACTGCTATAGGGTATAAATATCACAGCACATGCCTTCAGATCACCTGATGGGTAATTGGTTTGAAACCAGAACTATAAGCACCATTGGGGCTGCAACATGATAAAAAATAAAAGCCGATATTATTTAAAAAGTAGAAAAATATTACCATTTAGGGAAAATAAGGGAAAAAAAAAAAGATTTGGCATTTGATAAACTTTAAAAGGAAGCATCACTTTACAGGTATGATAAATTCCACCACAAAGCCTTAAAAATATATTTAGTGTGACATATTGAGAGCAAGAACACTTTAATCAACTCAAAGCCCACTCCAAAAAAAAAAAATAATAATAACAATAAGGTTTTTCTTGGGTTAATGCTAAACCGCATAATTAGATGAACCAGAGGCTTATGCAGTTATGTATATTCAATTTAACAGAAGGGTGATTTTTTTTGTCCTGTGATAAAATCACAAATGAGAAAAAAAAAATATTGAGATAATAGGGGAGTCTACCTCTAACAGGAGCTTGCTGAACAAATTTGTATAAAACTAACATAGCTAGATTTATTCATTTTCTTTGCTGATGACAACCAGCTAACAAAATGCAGCATAGGCCACAAACATCATATAAAAGTACACATATTAAACAGTATTGGAAGCCTATAAAACCTTTGATATTCATATGGATAATTAATATGATTTGAAAGGTACGGCAATGGTCAAAAGAAAATGAGGATTGACTGGATCAATGAGAGAATTGAGAAGAAGTATCAACTATCACAAACAATTACGCAAAATAATTGAAAATGTTTTGGGTAGAGTCTATATGTGCCAAGGAACAAAGAGCACATGCTTAATGTGATCAATATTTGGTGCTGCATCAGCAATATTAAAAGGTCTTAATTAGAAACATAAAACACAAAGGTAGAAACATCCTTTAGTTCTGTGTGCTTATGTGAAATAGTAATTTGGGAAAAGACCTATCAAAAAAAAAATAATAATAATTTGGGAAAAGTTTCAAGAAATTTGTGGATCTTATAAGCTTACAAGAACCAAAGAGGAGGTAGAACCTTCTATAATCAGGAATTCCACATTCTGTACTGATTCCAGCCCCCGTTAATACCATAAGCTTGTTGCTGCATAATAGCAAATAACCAATGAAACAGAATCTGGCAAGAAAACTGTTAAAAAAGAGCTAACAACTAAGCACTAGGATTCATAAGATAAATTTCATAAGAAACCTGAAATTTTAAAATATAACTATATATGAGAACATCTAAGATTGACCTTTGATCAAAGAATTGATATAAAGGTTGGCATCACTAGTGCTAGGAGGATCTGAATCAGGAACCAACTTCTTGTCCCTCAAAAAGTTTGAAGGTGCTCTTTCTCCTCTCCCTGATGAGGTCCCAGGAAATGAGATCCGGCATGAAGTTTTAACAGACTTTATAGAGCCCTGAAACAAAATGACTCTTCTTCCTCTACTTGGAGATTTCCAATTATTGTGACTTGATTGAAGAAAACTTAAAAATAAAAAAGAGTTTGCTAGCACTTAATATCACCCATTTATACAGAACATAAGTAAGAAATTTATCTAATAATGCTAAAGAATTTGGTGGATGGCATAGGCATACTTGCCTGTCATAATACTCCCCAGCACTTCACTTGCACTTCTAGAGGTCTGCTTATCCAAAGTGAATAATTCAGTATTAAAAAAATTCGATCCACAACTAAACAGATTCATGGAGAAATGATGCCAAAATTACATATCAAACAGTACAGACTACTTTTCTTGTAGACTCAAATGGATAGGCATATATGAATTTTGATGAAATGTTATTCAAAGAAGCTTCTGCAGAATATACATATCATTTGTCCACTATAATAAAATCTCCAATCATTATTTTTTAGAACTAAAAGTTATCAATATGAATTTTGAGGTTCTTTCTTTTACGAATAAATTTGACTAGTTACCAGCAAGGCAAATCAATGAAACTTGAACCTCACAGCATACGTTCAACTTGACAGCAGTGTACTACCCTTTGCTTTCAACTTGGACTCTAGACCAAAAAACTTCAATCCAGACACCACCAAGTCTGCGGTCTTCTTCTTCATATGCTCAATTAGCATTTCATCGTAGACAATCATATTGGCTTCTGTTAAAAGTTTGCGGTCTCTCAAATTTGAAAAAACCTTCCTTGCCTCCTCTATTGTCCCATACTTACACATGCCAGAGATGATAGCAGAGTATATAACCTCATCAGAAGGACAACCCTGTTGCATCATTTCATTCAGTACCTCAATCACCTTCTCAGCACCACCAGATTTACAGGCATGGACAACAGAAAGTGTATACTTAAACTCCATAGGGCCACTCGTAACATTGGCTAAGCAATCGCGAACAAGCATCATAGCAGCATCAATGTCTCCGGTCTTGCAGAGCCCTTTAGCAAGAGCACAATAAGCAGCAACAGAAGGAACCAAAGACATCTCCATGATTTTATTATAACACAGACATGCTTTTTCAATATCACCAATCTCAACAAAACATTCAATTGCGATACTATAAGTCAATGAGTCAGGTTCAAAATCTGATTCCTTTACTTCATCAAAGAGCGATATCACCTTTTTGAACTCCCCCTTCTTGTGAAGTGCCCCCATAAGAATATTGTATATGGAAACACTACAATAACCTCTTTTTTTCAAGTCCTCAAACACTTCCACAGCCATCATTGTCCTCTCCTCCTTCCCAACCACAAAAGCAAAGAACTTCGAAACATCATCAATGACACAAAATCCCAATTTCTCCATTTGGGTTAACAATTTACATAACTCATCCATCCTTCTCATCTCTGCATACAAAACCAAAATTGGATTCACAGTCACAAACTCCGGCTCAAGACCCTCCTGAACCGTGACCTGAAAAACCTTATAAGCCTTATCGACTTGCTTCACACCACACAAACCTTCAATAATCGAATTATAAATCCCCAAATCAGCTCTATACCCAGAATCCACCAAATCCTTCAACAAACCACAAGCAAACCCCACTTTCCCATCTGCCACAAACGCCTCAACCAATGATCCATATATCGCCCTATCAATCAAACACCTTTTCTCCTTCATCTCCCTAAACAACTCATACCCTTTCTCCACCCTCCCACCTTTACACAACGCAGTAACCAAAGTCGTATACGCCATTGCGTCCGGCTCCACCTTATCCCTCCTCATTTCCTCCCAAACCCTCAAACACCCATCCAAATTCCCTGCTTCAACTAACACCCTCACCATCGCCGTGTACGCAAACACGTCCGGCGTACACAAATTCTCCCTCATTTTACTCAAAACCTTCAACATTTCATCAATTCTCCCAACTTTACACAACCCTTTAATCAAAACCATGAAAGTAACACTCTCTTCAACCAAACCATCATTCCTAAAATCATCATAAACTGAAACCGCCAAATCCACATACCCATTCTTCATCAAAGCATCAATAATCCTATTATACAAAAAAACCCTAGGCTTGACATTGAATTTCTTCATCTTCTGATACACGTAGAAAACCCGGAGGGGCCGATTGGCGTCGGAGTGGAATCGGATAAGGATTTCGAACTGCTTTTCGGTGGGGGGTTTGTTTTGGGAGATCATGAGTTCGGGCAGTTGATCGGCGGAGCGGAAACGGTTAGAGCGGTTGAGGGCATAGGCGAAGGCATTGTAGGAAGCGAAAGTGTGGCGGAAGCCTTTTTGCTTGGAGGCCCAGTGGAAGAACTTGGAGGCGAGATTCGGGTCGGGTTGGGATTTGAGGACTTCGGCGACGAGGTCCGGAGTGACGCGGCGGAGTTTGTTGAGGTCGGAGACGATGGGAGGGCCCCAGTGGTTTTGGTTCTTGCGGAATGAGTCGGTGATGTATCGGGCGATAGGGGAGAGGCGGATGAGAGAGGCAGACCCAGTGTTGGTGTTGCGGGTTTCAGTGGTGGTGGGGGAATGTTGTGGGTCCCAGTGGTGGAGATTGAAGGGTTGGGGATTGGGATTGGGATTGGGTTTGTGGAGGGAGATGGATTGGCGGTTGGAGAAGAGGCCGCCGCGGACGGTGGGGCGGTGTTGGGAGGGTTTACGGTGGCCGTAGAAGAAGTAGAATTTGTTTTTTTGGTTTTGGTTTTGGGGTTTGGGAATTGGGGGCTGAACCCGAAGGTGAGGAGGCATTTCAATGTTTTGTTAGCAATTTAAGGTCTTTCTTCTTTCATTGATTTCTTTCACCATAACTCATCAGCTTCCAGCTTCTCTTTAGTGACCCAGGTTACACTCATTAACCGTACCTCACATCCGTATTCTTTTAGGCCAACTATGAATTTTCAATATATTAATCAGTCTTTCACTGTATCATTCTTCATCATTTCATTCTATTCAAAGCCCTGCTCTCTATTATTTCCATAATTAACACATTATCACCAATCTACTTGACATGCAATTGTCTATTACTGCTATAGAAATGTATTGTTACAAGATAAGCTAAATTTAAAATTTGTCATATTTTTTTTAGAACATTTATCTCACAAAATATGCAAAAATGCATGACACAAAACGAATATGCAAAAATAAAAATCATTACCAAAAACCAATTTGGCAACATATACTGTCAAACTAAAAGATATAACACATTCCCATTAAAAAGTGAACATACTTGGGCCTTTTTTTTGTTTTTTGGTAATGGGGGTGTCCAAAACTCTCTTTAAAAATCTAATTATTCTCTCAATATGTATAATCTTCTGTCCCACACACCGAGTATTACAAGAAGGGATCCCATGGGAATAGACCCATGTTGCTGTCTAAGATTGTAAATATTTCAAACCTAAGACTTTATAGATCTCATGAGACTTTTGGAACCACCAGACCAACCCCTTAGGGTTGTATGGACTTCTAATAAATCATGAGATTGTAATAGCCTGAATTCCCAAGAATCCAAATAATGTTTAAACACTAATTAAACTTTTTAAACTTACTCCTTCAACCATTAAACATAGATAAACTATTCATTGAAATAGTTGACTAAGTAATTACAAACATCAGTCAAAGTTCACTTCCATTACATCCAACCATAAAGTTGGCAACCACAATCCAAGTTATCATCCCCAGGCAAGCACAAAACATCAATACTTCATCCAAAGTTTCTGGTCGCCAACAACAAAAGAACCCTACAGGCTAACATTTTCTCCTAATATCAACAAAACCCCCCTAAGAACTCTCATTAACAGCCTTGTCAATTTCTTCAACATGATCTCGGAGTACATTCCACTGCACAAGAAAGAATCAATGAGTGAATTGCCTTCATAAACCACTAAACTAAGCAAAAGCACAGTGACACATACCTGATCCGTGGTAAGTGAGATTCCTGAAAACAAGTGCAAGAACATCAATGTGGGTCGTAGTTTCTTTAACAGGCAAACACAAAAGTACTTAAGACAACTCACAACTTATTAAAAAGAGACATATGTAGCGAAGCCCATTTGAAAGGAAGATGTGTTGTACTCAATGTGTTAGACAAAAAGTATGAAAAAAGCCTTTTTTAACTCAAAAAGTTTTTTTTTTCCTTGCTTTACAGGCAATCTTAAATTTTATTAGGCTCTCCAAAAGAGAGAAATATGTATTTCCTAGATGCTAATCATGTGTAAAACAATTTGGGATAGTAAAAAAAGTGCCGTTACTTCTTGATTAATTTTAATGAATACTTGCCTCGAGTAAAAAACCGACCAAAACACACATCGATCACAAATCCCAATCACTAAAAGAGAAGAAAACAAAAAGGAACAACCCTAAATTAAGATTGGCTACTCACAAGGTCTGTGACTGTTTGATAGAAAGCAAGTTATAATTATAGGCTGACATTGTCATTCTACAGGGTCAGGTGACAAGATGAAATATCTGACTTAATAAATCTTTTTCCCCTGAAAACTAATAAAATTAATTGGAAGAAATATGGAAAGACACAACCCATGATGAAAATGGGAAGTACACTAGAGGGATGAAAGAAAAATGACACTCCCTCCATCCTCTACCCTGTAAAAACAACATTGAAGTCCCGATAACTGAGTCCAATTAGAGGAAGTCAACAAAGAAATACTAGGGTGCTCCTTGCCAACTCGATGTATGAATTCAAAACCTGATCCTATTGGATTGGAGTCTCAAATGGAAAGTAGAAATAAAGGAAAATGCCTTAAGAATGAAAATAAATAAATAAAAAGGCCTGTATACTTCCATGATAATTATTGATCAGAACCGGCAGTTCTCTCCTCCAAGATTATGCTAGAGTTGAGCAATACTGTGAAATGCTCAGGAGATATAGATACTGAAAGTTCAATGTACTACAATATGTGCTAGATGATGGTAAGCTTGATTGAATGTAAAAACACTGATATATCTTGATACAATAGAAGTTTTCATGGTCTCTGTAATTGGTTTACTATTTTTATTTATAAATTTTCCAAGATACGTAATACGGGAGAGGTTTTTAAACATATAAAAATTGGATCCAAGGAACAACATACTACCAACATCGGCAAATGTTGAGATGGATGAGATCCGTGAGGATGACAAAAGGAGGATCATCTATAGGAATAAGAAGGCATTCTGCCATGTTTTTCCTTTTTAGGAATGAAAAAACTTCATTGATCAAAATACAGTACAAGCTGCATAAGCAGCGAACACAAACTTGAGTCCAGACTAACCAACAAGAAAATGCTAAACTGCCCTCAAAACCCTGAACAAACCCAAGTAGAAACTAACAGCAAGCTGCAAAGGGCACCTACCACATAGAACAAGAACAAGCAAGAAACCAGCAAAATAAAGCCGGACCCAGTGACCCACAACTCAACCTACAGAAGCAAAACCATACCTAACATTAAAATACAACAGCTACTTGAGCAGCACATCTAAAATAATTCTCCAAATCCAGAAAAGAATTCTATTCCAAGATGAAATCCTGAATTTCATCTTAGCTGTTACTCTTCCTCAAATATCTTGCACAATTGAGTTAACTATTTCTACTTCAGTTCTGTCTCTCCCATTATGTATTGTCACAATCCTATCTATCCAAATATGATAAATTTAAACAACCCAAGCTAATTTTCTTATTAGAGTTTGCAAACTATCATCCTTAAGGTTGTTCAACCAATTTAGCTCATCACTTCAGTTGTAAACCTGCCTATGAGCCTATCACAACAAAATTTGATCAAAATCTCCCTCCACATTCTCCCAGTAACAAAACATTAGAAAAAGATATGATCTCTTGATTACATTTTGTTTATACAAAAAAAAAAAAAAAGAAAAAAAAAGAAAAAAAGAAACACAGCATGTCACCCTTTTAACCCCACGTAACCATTCTATCCCTTGTGACTAATTGATCTTTAATGGTCAACCACGAAACAAAAGCATGCTTTGGAATGTGGCCAGGGAACCAAATCCCCTTCCACCATTCAACAAGAGATCACTTCATTCTAGTAGTTTCACAAATATCAAAACAATTGAACTTTCCATTAGCAGCATGTAACCACCAATGACCAACCACAACACCCGATCATCCTGCCAGAAATATGAATTTCAATTTGAATTGGACAAGCTAATCTGACCCGACCCAACCTCGCAGAAGGCCAAGCCCATTGCCCATTACACAATCTGATAAAGTCATTCTAATATTATTAGAAAAAATATTGTAATTCAAAAGTGATGTTTTATACAGGATGTCTCCTAGGCAAAAGTAAGTGATAGATTGCACTCTAAAATAAGTCAATTGTTACAGCAAGGGAGCTCTCTTTGTAAAGGAGGTCAAGTAATTCTACTGAGCTACAAGACTATGTTTTGTTCACCAAATTAACACCAGTTGCCACAACTTGATGAAGTGGTTGACTGTAAGAGATGAACAATTACTTCTACATGAACCCAACACTTTTTTTTCACCACTCACAATCAAGGACCTCAAAATTATGGCACTAAATGTGTACTCATTCACGAACCATGCATACACATATAGCATCTTTTAGAACCATTTATCTTTGAGTTCCTTTGAATTATTGTTGCTTTGGTTTGAATAAGAGTGGTTTGTCACCTCAAATAAAGTATTATTTCATCACGGAGCTCAGAGACCTATGTCATGACCCAAATCCATATGATACAAATTTAGGTATAAGAATAACTTATTGGTCTTAGAAACATCAATTAAAGTTATTAAATCTCAAAATTAATTCCAAATAAATAAACTGTTAAATAAATGTAACAATAAGCATCCATCACTGAAAAAAAAATTAAAAAAAAAAAAAAAAAAAAAACTCAAAATGTCATGTAACTTCAAATAAATCAAAAATAACTAAAGTCCTATAAATAATGTCAATCACAATCAAGGTCATTTTAGGTTCTTTAGAGCTCTACCTTCATGCTATTCTAGCTCTCAATTTAACCTTAATTTTAGAAAGTTATTAATGACGGGTGAGTTACACGACCCAATAAGCAATTATACACAACATATGATAGAATAAAGTATTGATATTGTAGTTTGGCCCCTTAATTACCCAAAAAATCCAAAAGACTGAAACCCAAAACCCAAAACACCAAACATGGACCTTGACAATTGCACATACAATATTGTATGCACAATAACAAAGGCCTAACTCAACCAAGCATTGTCCAAGAAGCAAAACAAAGATACTTGAAACAAAACTAATTTGCATACAGTGAATTAGCCCTAAGCTTGTCTGTTGCCCAAGTTCAATCCCCTAACAAAGGCATAAAAGCCATTAAAAAAGACATGTGTCAAAGATGGGAATTGTCATGCATACATTTTACGTGCAACTGGTGACACAATCATTACTCCCAATCACCTACATTTAATGCACTGTCAGATCCAGTGCTCTAACAGCTTGTCGCGCATACAATGTCTTCATTGTTACTAGAATTGAGACCAAAACATAAATTTCCAAAGAATTAGGAACGGTGACAACTCCCCACCCTGCTCGACCCGCCTTGCCTTGCACAAGTTTTCCAACCCTATAGAGGTGATGATGGGGTAGGGATGGGTTTTTCCCACCCCCTTCTCAATTGTGTATATATCTTTTTATTTAATATATATTTAAATATTTAATATATATATATATATAATTAAACTTATTCTTTTTATACAAATTCCTTTTATAAATTATTTTTTTCAAACAGATTATATTATCATCCCCCAAAATACTTGTTTTGTCTCTTTCTTAGCACTCACATGGTTGCCCATCTCCTTTATATCTCATCTCTACTACATTAATGTTTAAGTCACCTTAATAGAGATGAAAAAATCCAACCCATCTAGAACCCGACTAGTCGTGCTCCTACCCCCACACAGGTTTTCTTCATTCCCAAGAGGGGATAGGGCACCTATGATAGACCCCACCATGCCCCATTGCTATCCCTATAAAGAATTAGCCAACCTTTTAATTAAGATAAAATCTATCATGCAAATAGCTAGTGGTGTTGAAATCTACCATAAATAGCCCTCATGCCTCATTAATGATAGAAAATAGTCTACAAATTTCCCACAAACATCTTTAAAATAATAAGAGAGAAACCTTAGGGTCAAGTTATTTAGTTTTGTAGAAGTTATACAAAGTAAGTTCTCCAAAGCTCAATGGAGCAATCAAGAGGGAGGCTCCCTTGAAGCAGACCAAATTAAGACACATAACCTGAAGTGAAAGTGTCCACCCTAAAGAAAAATGATCACATTCGAAATTTTCATCATCTTTTGGTAAAATTAAAATTTTATTACACATTTGTTCCTTTAAGTTTTGGATAATTTTTTTTTTATCCTTTATATTTAAAATTTGCATTTTCATCTCTTAAAACTGATTATGTTTGTAATAGCATCCTTTTGTCTAAATCTTTTACTTAACATCAAGAAAAATATATTACATCAAGAGAGCAACATTAGGGTTCAGCTATTTTTTATACTACTAACTACTTTTAATTTTTATTATTATTTAAGAATAATAAATTTAATATCTAGAATTACCTATTCTAGTGATTGAACAAATGAGCCTTTTCCTGTTCATTTTGATATAATAGTTACCCCAAGTGGTTGAGGTAAGACATATGGTTTGAAGGTTCTCTTCTTTGGGGGCGCTTGGCTTTCAAACTCATTAACTTGTTTAACTTGTTTTCACTAGTTAAAATTCCCTTTACATGAGATCAAATGATCATTCATTTTGTTTTTCGTTTTAAAGATAATTTAATTGTGGGTTTAAAACCCATGATCTCACCCTTCACCCAAACTTGCTGTTACCAGATGATACTATTGTATTGGATAGCTTAAGTAATGCTATTCCATGTTATGTACTGTATAGTGGAGCAGAGGTTATGCACTGTTTGATAGCATAGAGAATCTGGCTGTAACTTCCTGCTCAATATATGTGTGGATAATTGTAAATAGTCATGTGGTTAAATAGGCAGGTAGTTAACTGATTCTTGTAGTTAGTGCTCGAGTTGTTTAGATAAAAGGAGGATTTGATTTGTAAAGGATTCGTAACAGAATTAACATTCATCTTTCTCTCTTACCTCTAGAATTTTTTCTCTATCTTGGAGACCTGGCTCCCTTTAAAGTGTCTGGTCTGGTATTCATAATAATTGATGTTACATTATTGAAACGTTTTCGAACAGGCAAAGGACTATCTTCATCGGTGGGACTTTGAGACAGAGGAGGAATGGGCAACTTAAACGAGCAGAAAGAAGCAATGCCCAAAGCTGCATTTCAGTTTGGTGTGAAGATGCAAGATGGTCAAAACACACACAAACAAAACAGGGACCAGAAGCTCAATAATGAGCTGCACCAGATTAACAAGATACTTACCAGAAAGAGATGAATTCTGGTGAGGGTGCCAACCACTATGAAGATGACCTGCAACCTGGAAGGAAAGAAGCTTCGAATATGAAATTTGATAGTTGTTCTAGTGTTTAAGAGAAGTTTTCTTTTGTAATCTGAAATTGGTGATACTCTTAATTTAATTTAATTTTTTAATACAAATACAATGGGCTTTTATAGTTCTTTCTTGTAGAATTTTCATGTGTTTTGTTTTGTTTTGGTTCATATGACAAAATATTGAAGTAATTGGTGTTTAGGAATGTCGGTGTAAAGGTGAAAATTTGAATTGATTATCGTCATGGGAATTTAGGAAGGAGCCATCTAGGAATCGACTAAACATTTTCGCTACCTGGTTTGGAGACCTTTGGTGATAGGTTTGGAGAGTAACCTTTCCTAGAAAGGTTTTGTTCTTCAGGTAGACAACTGTTTGTGTTCTCTACATTTGAACTAGAATTAATGTGCCTAAAATAGTTTAGGAGCTGTTTGAGTGTTAGGAAGTGAAGTTTGGTCAACATAATAGCACTAATCTATGGATCACGGTTTCACTGTCTTTTAGGGAGTAATTGGAAGAATACAATAGTTGGGATTTTGAGGTGGAGCATAGTGTTTCTTCTTTTTTGACAAGGTTGTATCACTGGATGTGAAATTTTGTTAAAGAGGTTCTCTTTTGAGCTGTGGCAGCTAGATTGGAAAAGATACAAAGGAATTTCCTTTAGGGGACTTGCATTCAAATTTAGTCTAAGTTGCATTTAAGACTTTCAAAATAACTTAGATATAATGGTGTAAGTCATGATTATATTTGAATGAAACCTACTGTGCTATTTCTTTAAATAAATTATACTCAAACCTTTACCCTTTTATGCTACATTGCAGAAATCCATTCTCCCCCCCCCCCCCCCCCCCGGTCTCATATGGTGACTGACTTGAAGTTAATGATGATGAGATTTATGAAATGTAGTTATAGATTTTTAATTTACAATTGCAATTTTAGCATTGGTTGTAGAATTTGTAGCCTATAGTTGTAAGCACTCTAGACTTACAGTTGCAATATTATGTAAACTTAGTAGGCTTTGCCATGTTTGTTGGATGAGTAGGCCTCTTTAGAAAGCATTTCATTGTTTACTGTTGTTATAGATTGAGTTCAAGATGCATAATATTATAGGATGTGTTTAAATGTGAGAAAAAGGTTACACTAAATAAATGATAAGGATCAAGATTTATTAAACATATTCGTATCTTTTCAAAGGTTGTTTGGACCTGAACTATGAGGCTTTTTTCTGAACAAGCAATCTATTAGACATTTGGTTCTTTTGGAATATTGCTCAAATCTTGTTGGTACTGCTATGCCATAATTTCAAATCTTATTTGTACTATTCATAAATGATTGCTCACTAAATGCTATTTAAAAATTGCTCATTGAATTCATATATCAAGATAAAATGAAGGAGTTGTTGGCTGAACCTTCAAATCAATTGCAATCATTTAACACAAGTGGTAGTATTGCGTGGGCACTGGACGATGTGTTTGCCAAAGTGATGGGTAAGAAGCACAAAAGTCGTATTCGTGGGGTAGGATTTGGTCCAAGCCCAAGTGGCTGAAGTAGTAAGCGTGCTCTCATGGACCATCAAATATGATCAAGTCAATCAAGGGACGATGAAGTTGCACAACTAAAGGCTTCCTTGGTTGAGATGTAGGAGAAATTTTCCTCTTTTGACGAAATGAAGGAAAGACTTGGCCAATTTGAAGAGATGGAGCAAAGAATGGCTCGCATGCTTCAACAAATGCAACAAATAACTTCACAATGCAGTCAAGTTGGCATTAATGTTTGTTTAATTCCTTTGATTGGTTATTTTGGTATGCATAAAGATTTCTATCTTTAAATGTGGGTTTCGGAGTTTGGTTACAAGATGGCTAGTTCTCAAGTTATAGAATTCTTTGGTGTAATATGTTTGCAGTTTGAGTTCTTTGATTAAAGCAGTTGATGATGAGTGTACTTATAAGTTTAAGTTCCCTGTTTTTGTTATAAATAAATTCTTTGATTAAAGCAGTTGATGATCACTGCCACTCGAATACCTTGAGACTACTCTCTATAAAGTTTCCAAATCTTAAAGTCTTAGCAACTCCAAATGCTAGGCCTTTGTCCTTTGGCTTGGTAGCTTTGTATGATACTGTTATTAATTGTTGTTGTTTGTTTTAATTTTTATTTGGTAGGAAATAACAAGCTTGATAATGAGCCGATTTTGTAGCATGATGAGTTTGAAGATGAGTTGTATAGATTGGTTGTCATGGTTGAAAACATAATTGATAGCATAATTGCAGCGGTTTTGGCAGCAATAGGACAAAAGCGCTGCTAAATGGTCAATCTATTGCGGCGTTTTTTGATACCGCTGCAATAGAGCTATTGCAACAACACAAGGCTGGTGGGTGGAACCGCTGCAATAGGTCAAATGGACTTTTAGCGGCAGTTTTTTGAGCTTTTGTGGCGGCTTTAGCCAGCTGCAATAGTTCAGTTTTTTTGTAGTAAAAGTGTATTAAAATATATTAAAATATTTTTTTAAATAAAATTTTAAGAAGTTATTCGCTGGACCCACCAAAAATCGCTCGACGTGCAAAAGCTAATCGCGCAAAACACTATCCAAAATGTATACATAATAAAGCTCGACAAAAAACATTATTGCCAAATACACTCACCTTCGGGTGTCATCATCATTGTTATCGTAATTATCCTTTGATGCTAACTACTATTTTTGTTCTTATAGGTTGACCCGGCCCCTAAAGTCCTCGTTGTTGGCCTCCCTCAACTAAATGAGTGACCAAATTGACCATATCCAGAACCCCACTACAGACCTAAAAATAAGTTTATATATATATATATATATATATGGAAGTGTCACTCATTGTCATTGGCTTGCGATGGATTGCCAATTGGTTCATGCTTTAATTATTTAAGATAAAAAATGGGAAGCCCACTATATATAGTGGGTTTGGTGGGTAGAGAATTGAGATTAGAAGAGATGCTCTGACGTTCATACCAAAATGAGTAATAGCTACCATAATCAAATTAAAAAAAGATTGGCCCCAGCCCAAAAAAAAAAAGAGAAAAAAAATCGTTTAAACTGAACTAACTGATTCCACTTATTGGGTAGCACTCATCACGATCGTATGGTGACTTCAACTTCTTGCTTGAATAAAATAACTGAGATTCTCTGTATGGTGAACCAATGTACCTGATTCTGGTGGTGCCTTTTAGGTCTATTAAATCTAATTAATTCTTCAAACAGATAACCCATGATTATTACTTACTTTCCAGAATTTATTTATATATATTTTATTCGATCATTTTCCTTTTAATTACCAGGTTTTGTTTTATGTTGTATTTCCTTAATTTAATTAAAGTCATTTAGTTGTATTTGGGACTACTTGTTACTTTGGCTAGACCATATTGAGAAAGTTAATCAATCGTTGTTAGTCTTTGACTCTTTCTTGCTTTTGATTTTTAAAAGGAAAAAAAAAATATTTATTACTTTTGTTAAAAAATAAAATAAAAAAGAAAGATAACAATGTGGGCCATGTTGAGTTAATTTATAGCACGAAATTAAACAATGACAATCATTATTACCTCACCAAACAATATGAACTCATGTTCTCCACGCAATAAAGATTCAATTGAGAGTGTGATAGCTGAGGAAAGGCATGCTGAGGAATTGGTTGGTAGTGGTAGTCATTTTGGTTTTATTTAAAAATCAATGAGTTATAATGATAATACCATGAGGATTAACCCCACAAAAGTTCAAAATATTAGATTTGGTTTGTGTAATGTAAGATTTTTGTAACATTACATTATTATAGGAATATAAAATTACATTTTTTTGGTTTATTAATTGTAAGGGCCCAAAAAAGAAAGTAAAACCGAGTTGTATTTATGCGGCAAGACAAGCTTCTTCAGACTCAATACAATAGAATTTGGTAGAGGTGGGCTAGAACAACAAAAACCGAACCCCTTACATAGGCCCCAGCCTTCCCTTTATATAGCCCCTGGCCCTTTAATCTGCTCCGTTCATTTTTAGCTGTCCCTTCCCAATTTCCAACACCTGTCCCCTATCTTCTTTCTAGGGGCAGGCGGCAGTAGTAGCAGGTGCAGCGGCGATGGGCATCCTTTCAGGTCACCTCTGCATTTAATGCGGCTGACAGGGCTGGTGTGCGCTATTTATTGCTGATTTGACTGGGAGCTACTGCCCTGACGGCCGCCTGTCTGCCACTGACCCACGCCCCATTCAGCCGAGGAGGCTCTTCTTGTGGCACGTGACGTGGCGCTGCGTAAGGTCTGGTTCTTCCCTCGAGATCCAATGCTCCTCGGGCCTTCCCAGTTTCTTGCTCGACCAGGTGCAGAGCCCATCCTGCTCCTCCTAGGGCCTCGGCCCATTGGTCCAGCCTCCTTGGCTTCCTTTCTCGTTCCACGGGTGCCCACAATAGCCCCCTAAAATTTTCACTTAATTTGCTCGAGGTATAAGTGAAATTTTAGCTCCGCGGATGAGTCGTACGTGCTGTATGCGTTCACACGAGCCTACGTCTTTTCAACTGTCATTCGCACGCTCCTGACGCTTCGGATTTCGCGAGCTCCCATTTATGGCGTCAGGCGGCTGCTTGTCTCCCCACGTTCAACGGTATGATGGGGATCGTGCGGCCCTTGCTGATTCTCATTTATGGGCGGGAATTTTACCGCTCATTTTCGCCTCCTATAAATGGAGCCATCAAGGCAGCGAGGGTTCATTTTTGGCATTTTTTGGCGTTCAAACTTTGGCGAAGCGAGATTCTACTCCCGAGGAGCGTCTTTTTTACTTCCACAGTAGGTGTGTTGGTTCCCTTCTTTGTCTCGATCCTTTTTTTTTTCTCTTTCTATGGGTAGGTACGCCAGGCTGGTGGACACCGAGGAGGCTAGGGCGGCCTTTAGGGCCAAGTACAGGATTCCTGATAACGTGGCCTTTAGACATTGTGAGGAGGGTGAATGGCTGGTCATCAATCGCCCTCCTGAGTCAGTGGTAATTCCTATGATCGCCTTCATCGAAGGTGGGATGGAACTTCCCATGAGCCCAGTGACCAGGGATTATTTAATCAACTTTAGGCTAGCCCCCACCCAGTGTTCCCCCAACGTTTTTAGGATCCTCGGGTGTGTAGACGCCATCAACCGTAGGATGGGGACCCGTCTCACATGGCATGATGTGAACTGGGTGTACAATTGTCAAAAAGGGGAAAAAACCAAGTACTATATGAGGAGTAGGATCCCCACTGTTAGGTTAATCTCCTGCTTGCCCGATTCGAGCAAGGGCATGGACGAAGACTTCCTTCTCGTCTCGGGCGAGTGGCATGATGGGCGACACTGTCCCACCCAGGAAGGGGAACCAGGTAGAATTCCCAGGGGCTTGGGTCGCCGCTTTAGGCTTTTTCGTTTTAGAGGAGCCTTTGCTTGGCGTCCCCCTCCCCCCTTTTTTCTTTTTTAGCCTTCATTCGTTTTGTTGTTTGTTCTCTTTTTGCTAACCATGGTCATGTTTTTTCATGGCAGACGAGTATCATACAGCCCCCGCCCGCCACCTGGTGAATTTTCACGACTTGAACCGGATTCTCCAGGCCGAGATCTTTCTTCATCGGGACGGGCAACTCCGGGCAGCGCACGTCATCCTTGGCTACAAAGCTTCGACCAAACGTTTCCAGAGTCCAAAGAACGTCATCAAGGCTCGCGACCCGCGATTGGCTAGGATAGGCGTCGCCATCCCAGGGTTTCTGCAGGCAGGACCCCCCCCCCCGAGGGGACGCAAGACGCCGCGCTCCCTGGGCCCTTGGCCGCTCAGCTTTTAAACGCCCAAGAACCTCCCCTGCCGTCAGACGAGGAGGCGGAGGGGTCCACACCAACCTCCGTCCAAGAAGTGACCGAGGAAGACTTCGAAGTCTTTAACCGCCCCGACGCTCCGAGCGCATCTACCGCCCGATCCTCATCGTCGGCCATGGGATTCCAAGAAAAGACCCCTGACCTCCTGGCACTACTATCGGCCCATGTTGGGGGGTCCTCCTCGGCGGCGGTGGTGCCCGCTCGCTTGCCAACTCCACCCGCTCCCCGTTCATCTCCTACCGATGCCGCGGACAAGAAACGCAAGCGCGGTCTCAGCGGAAAAGGGGTAACTACACCCGAAGAGGGGGAGATATCTGAGCCCCCAACTAAAGAGGCCCGGGTCGGCAAGGGCTCGTCGAAGAAAAGGCCCGACCCCGTGGTGCCCTCGAGGGAGAGCGGTGGGGAGCAGTCTAGGAAGGCTTCCGTCTGGAGGCCCTCCTTTACCCTCAGCTCGGGATCTCCAGTCCTAGATGACGCCAACCTGAGGGACCCTTCTAAGGGAAGCTCTGGTCTGGTGGCTGAATGCTTGGAGAGGGCTCTGTGCCTCCCCGAGGTTATGGAGGAGCTGAAGTCCTTCAGGAAGAGGGAGGTCTTCCTTTCTCTCAAGCAAGATCTGGCTAAGGTACCTTCAGGCGTTCTAGTCAACTTCTTCATCTGTCGAGTATTTTTCCTTTGACTACTAATTCTTCTTTTCGTTTCCCACATTTGCAGGCCGTTCAAGCTGCCTTTATGGCAGAAGAGTGGGTTGATCATTCTCTGGATGCGGCCAGGAAATCTGAAAAGGCCTATGAGGTTGCCGAGAAGGCCAGGGCCGAGTTAGAGAAGAGATTGGGGGAGGCCTTCACCCAGCTGTCTGCGGCCGAGAGGGCTTTCCACGATGCTGACTCCGCTCTGAAGAGTTTTGAGAGGCAGGCTTCTGATGCCTTGGCGGCCCAAAAGAAGGCTGAAAACGCCCTGGCCCTTTCAATGGTGGAATTGAAGCAAGCGCATCAGAAGCTAGCGGAGAAGGACACCGAGAAGGCACGGGCCGAGCAAGAGGCCTATGATGCAGGAGTGAATAAGACTGCCGCATCACTCACTGCCCAACTTCGCGACGTCGCTCGCGCCTTTAGCCAGGAGGTCTGGGGGGAAGCACTGAACGCGGCGGGTGTTAGTCCTGATTCGGAGCTCCGTGCCCAATACCGGGTTTACTACCCTCCGCCCCTGCGTCTGCCGTCTTCAGCCCCCAGCCCCCCTGTGGATCCGAGCTCGGCTCCCCCCGTGGATCCAAGCTCCGTACCTCCAGCTGATCCGAACTCCGCTGACCCTGTCTCTGCCAAGCCCCTGAATCCTCCTTCTTCGCCTACTTCCTCCCAAGGTTTACCTCCTCCAGAAGGCGTGGTGGACTTGGAGGCTGAGGAGGGGGTGCCAGAAGGAGTTCCTTTAAAAAAGAAGAAGGACAAGAAGGAGAAGAGCACTAAGGACAAGGAGCCCCAAGCTTAGCTTTTCTCTTTTCTTTCCCTCTTTGTACGCCCTTCCCTAGAGGAATTTTTGTAGTAGGGCGCCCTCTTTGTAACAAATCCCCCTCCCCCTTTTGTAAGGGTGCATTCCAGCATCAGATCCTCATTTTGTAATCAGTTTTGAATGAAAAGTTAAGCTAAGTTTGTCTCTGTCTTGCTAAGTATATTTGCAATATTCCCAATACTTAGAATGTTTCCTGCTCTTGATAATTTTTTCTGAGCTTGTGGCCGAGGAACCAGACTAGCACTAGGCTCTCTTCTTCCCTTTTTTTTTTTTTTTTTTTTTTTTTTTTTTTTTACTTAGAACTTTTGCAAATGTTAACCCTTAGTAGGCTTGTGGCCGAGGAGCCAGGCAAGTCCCAGGCAGGTTCTAACACTTAGAATTTTTCTTGCAAATGTTAGCTTTCAATGGGCTTGTGGCCGAGGAGCCAGGCAAGTCCCAAGCAGGTTCTAACACTTAGAATTTTTCTTGCAAATGTTAGTTTCCCCTAAGCTTGTGGCCGAGGAGCCAGACTAGCGTTAGGTTCGTTCTAACACTTAGAATTTTTCTTGCACATGTTAGTTTTCAATGGGCTTGTGGCCGAGGAGCCAGGCAAGTCCCAGGCAGGTTCTAACACTTAGAATTTTTCTTGCAAATGTTAGTTTCCCCTAAGCTTGTGGCCGAGGAGCCAGACTAGCGTTAGGTTCGTTCTAACACTTAGAATTTTTCTTGCAAATGTTAGCTTTCAATGTGCTTGTGGCCGTGGAGCCAGGCAAGTCCTAGGCAGGTTCTAACACTTAGAATTTTTCTTGCAAATGTTAGTTTCCCCTAAGCTTGTGGCCGAGGAGCCAGATTAGCATTAGGTTCGTTCTAACACTTAGAATTTTTCTTGCAAATGTTAGTTTTCAATGAGCTTGTGGCCGAGGAGCCAGGCAAGTCCCAGGCAGGTTCTAACACTTAGAATTTTTCTTGCAAATGTTAGTTTCCCCTAAGCTTGTGGCCGAGGAGCCAGACTAGCGTTAGGTTCGTTCTAACACTTAGAATTTTTCTTGCAAATGTTAGCTTTCAATGTGCTTGTGGCCGTGGAGCCAGGCAAGTCCTAGGCAGGTTCTAACACTTAGAATTTTTCTTGCAAATGTTAGTTTCCCCTAAGCTTGTGGCCGAGGAGCCAGATTAGCGTTAGGTTCGTTCTAACACTTAGAATTTTTCTTGCAAATGTTAGTTTTCAGTGGGCCTGTGGCCGAGGAGCCAGGCAAGTCCCAGGCAGGTTCTAACACTTAGAATTTTTCTTGCAAATGTTAGTTTCCCCTAAGCTTGTGGCCGAGGAGCCAGACTAGCGTTAGGTTCGTTCTAACACTTAGAATTTTTCTTGCACATGTTAGTGAGACAGAGTCTAGGTACGAAAGTTGAAGATTTCCATTAAAAATAATAGCGTCGCAAATTGTTTACATTCCATGGGCGGGGGATTACATTTCCATCCAGGTCCTCTAGTCGATACGCTCCGATTCCTGCAACGGAGGTGACTTTGAACGGTCCTTCCCAATTGGGTCCGAGCTTACCCCAGGATGGGAGCTTAGCCGACCCCACTATTTTCCTTAAGACCAGGTCTCCTGGGGACAGGGGCCTGTGCTTGATCCCCTTATCGTATTCCTGCTTTAACTTCTGTTGGTAGTGGGCCATCTTTATCATGGCGACGTCTCGTCTTTCTTCGGTCAGGTCCAGGCTGTCCAGGAGCAACTGGCGGTTCCCCTCGGCGCTAAACTGGTCAGTCCTTAAAGTTGGAAACCCGGTTTCCACAGGGATTACTGCCTCCGAACCGTAGGTTAATGAGAATGGGGTCTCCCCTGTAGACTTCCGTGGGGTGGTGCGGTACGTCCATAACACATGGGGCAGCTCGTCAACCCACCTTCCTTTCGCATCATCCAGCCTCTTCTTGAGCCCGGCGATTATGGCTTTGTTGGTGGCCTCGGCCTGTCCGTTGCCCTGAGGGTACGCCGGCGTGGAATACCCATTCCTGATTCCCAATTCCCCACAATATCTTCTGAAAGATTTGCTATCAAACTGGAGCCCGTTGTCCGAGATCAGTGTGTGTGGTACTCCGAACCTGGTCACGATATTTTTCCATATGAACCTCTTGGCATCAGCATCTCTAATGTTGGCAAGGGGCTCAGCTTCAACCCACTTAGTGAAGTAGTCCGTTCCGACGAGTAGCCACCTCCTATTGCCCGTGGCCCGAGGGAAAGGGCCTACTATGTCCAAGCCCCACTGGGCGAATGGCCACAGGCTGGACAAGGGATTCAGGACTCCCCCCGGCTGGTGTATGTTGGGGGCGTACCTCTGGCATTGATCGCATTGCTTTGCATAGTCCTGGGAGGACTGGCGCATCCTAGGCCACCAGTATCCTTGCGATAGGGCCCTATGCGCCAGGGATCGCCCGCGCCGTGTGGCTTCCACAGATGCCCTCGTGCAGTTCTTCGAGCAATGGCTCCACGGCCTCTGGGTGTACGCACAGAAGGTATGGGCCCGAGTACGAGTGTTTGTAAAGCTTATGCTGTTCGGACAGCCAATAGCGCGGGGCCGTTCTTCGTATCTTCTCCGCCTCTCCTTTGTCCTCCGGCAACTGCCCCCCTCTTAAGAAGGCCACGATAGGATCCATCCAGCTTGGGCCCACGTGGACACTGCATACCCTTGCTTCGGGCTCTTCCACCACGGCAGGCGTGTTGACTTCTTCCACCAGAACGATCCGAGGCAGGTTCGATTCCAACGAGGTGGCAAGCATGGCCAGGGCGTCGGCGTGCGAGTTCTGCCCCCTCGGGACCTGCTCCACTCTGAAACCATCAAAATGATTCTGCATGCTTCGTACCCGGGCGAGATACCTCTGCATTCTTTCGTCTCAGGCCTCGAACTCCCCACTGATCTGGCCAACGACTAGCCTAGAGTCAGAATACACCTCCACCATCCTCCCCCCAAGCAATCTGACCAGGTTCACTCCTGTCAGTAGGGCTTCGTACTCGGCCTCATTGTTCGTGGCTGGAAAACCTAGTCGCAAAGATTTTTCCATTATCAGCCTTTCGGGCATGATTAGTACTATTCCCACACCGGCTCCCTTTCGATTGGAGGCCCCATCCGTGTAAACCCTCCACACGGGGGCAATGGTTGCCGACGAGATCATCACGCTTGTGATCGTGCTCGTTTCTCCACATACGTCCTCGGCGAACTCTGCTACAAAATCTGCTAGGATTTGGCCCTTTATTGTCGTGCGGGGTAGGTACTTAACATCGTAGGCCCCCAGCCTTGTGGCCCACTTCGCTATCCTGCCCGTGTAGTCGGACTTTCTCAACAGGGCCTGTAGTGGTAGTTGAGTCAGCACTGCCACTGTGTGAGCTTGGAAGTAGTGCGGGAGCTTTTTGGTCGCGTGTACAATAGCTAGGACTGCTCTTTCTAGCGGGAGATAGCGCATTTCCACTTCCTGTAAGGACTTGCTGACGTAGTAGACCGACTTTTGGACCCCGTCCTGATTTCTGATCAACACAAAGCTGACGGAGTGCCCTGTGACCGCCAGATAGGCGTACAGCACTTCCTCCCTGTCAGGCCGAGACAGAATGGGAGGGTTGGATAAGTATGTTTTGAGGTCCTCGAATGCCCGGGTGCACTCCTCAGTCCACTTGAAGTCCTTCCATTTATGAAGTAACTGGAAGAAAGGTCGGCACCTGTCCGCGGACCGCGAGATAAATCTGCTCAGCGCCGCCGTCATCCCAGCCAGCTTCTGCACCTCCTTTGGATTTCGAGGGGGATGTAGGTCGTTAATGGCCTTTATTTGCTCCGGGTTGACCTCGATCCCCCGATGCGTGATCATGTAGCCCAGGAACTTGCCCGAGCCTACCCCGAAGGAGCACTTCGACGCATTGAGCCGCAATCTGTGCTTCCTGAGTGTCGCGAAGGTTTCTGATAAATCCGCGAGGTGGTCCTCGGCCCTTTTACTTTTGACCACCATGTCATCTATGTATGCCTCCATGTTTCTCCCGAGCTACCTTTCAAACATGCGCGTGATCATCCTCTGGTAGGTCGAGCCGGCGTTCTTGAGGCCGAAGGGCATCACCCGATAGTGGAAGTTGCCAGTGGGGGAACGAAAAGCCGTTTTCTCCTGGTCGGCCAAGGACAGGGGTATCTGATGGTAGCCTTGGAATGCATCTAGGAAACTCATTCGAGGATGCCCCACCGTGGCGTCCACTAGCTGGTCTATCTTGGGAATCGGGAAGGGGTCCTTCGGGCAGGCCCTATTGAGGTCGGTAAAATCTACGCACACTCGCCACTTTCCGCTTTTCTTTTGCACTACCACGGTGTTGGCCAGCCAGTCGGGGTAGAAGATCTCCTTAATTGCCCCCGCCTGTTTCAGCCTGCTCACCTCTTCCTTAACCGCCTCGGCGTGCGCGTCAGATGACCGCCGAGGGGGCTGTTTTCGTGGGGTCACCTCGGGATTCACATTCAACCGGTGGCACGCCAGTTCGGGACTGATCCCAGGGATGTCGCTCGCGTCCCATGCAAACACATCCATGTTCGCTTTCAGGAACTCTATCAATTCCGAACTCTCTCTAGGTGGTAGCTACAACCCTATCTGGAAATACCGCTCCTCGCATGTGCCAATTAACACCTTCACCAGTTCCTCGGATGTTTGTCGCGGCGCCTCGGCTGGCTGCTCGGGGGCAGCCCCCTGTAATTGCTATTGGGCCGCACCACTGTGACTGAGGGTCTGGCCAGGCAAGTGTTGCGTAACCGCGGACGCCAGGCACCGTCGGGCCATCGCCTGATCTCCCACCAGCTCTCCTATTCCCCCGTGAATGGGGTATTTGACTTTGAGGTGCAAGGTTGAGGGCACGGCTCCAATAGAATGAAGCCACGGCCTGCCGAGGATGGCCGTGTAGGGCGAGGAAGCCCCAACCGCTATGAAGTTCACCCGGACTTCGCTGCCGTCAATTTGCACGGGAAGCTTAATTCTTCCCAGGGGAGCTACCATTTTTTCGTCGAAGCCCATAAGCGGGGAATGGCACGCCTTCAGGTCTTCGGGCCTGAGACCCAGTCCCCTGTACAGATCGGGATACATTATATCAGCCTGGCTTCCCTGGTCAATTAGCACCCTTTTGACGTCGTACCCCCCAATTCTAACTGTGACGACCAAGGCATCCTCGTGCAGCTGTTGGGTTCCCCTCTTATCTTCCTCAGAAAAGCTTAAGTTGGGGATCGCCGCTCTTGACCTTTTGTTATGCCATTCTTCCTGGTTCAGGCTTCCCACCACAGACAGGACCTGGGGGCTTGACACGGCGCCGGTTCCTGGCCCGGCCAGAATCATGTTGATGGTTCCCAGGGTCGGGCGTGAGTGGTCGCCCTGGTGGAATTCCGTCCTCGCTGGCTCGTTTTGCCCCGCAGGCTGATGCACGAAGCGACCCAGTTTCCCCGCCTTTGCCAACTGGTTCAAATGACTTCTCAGCGTTCTGCAGTCCTCCGTTTTGTGACCCTTATCCCGATGATAATGGCAGTGGAGGTTTTGGTTTCTCCTGGACGGGTCCCCGCCCATCCTGTTTGGCCAGCTGAAGTACGGCTCGTCCTTAATCTTTTCAAGTATCTGGTGCATCGATTCTTTAAACAGCGAGTTGACCATATGAACCCCTTCTGGGGCCTGCCGACCGAGGAACTCCCTCCGTGGCCGGTCGTTATGGTACCCTCCTCCCCGAGGATCTCTCTTTTCCGGGTACAACCCGGCCTTGCCTCTCCCCTGGAGTTGGTCTTCTTCCAATCTTTTGTATGTTTCTATGCGCTCCATGAGCTGGCGCATGCTGGCAGCAGGTTTTATAGTTAACGACCTCCTGAGGTCGTGGTCGGTCGGAAGGCCGACCTTGAAGGTCCTTACCGCGACGTCTTCGAAGTCACCATCTACCTCGTTATACATTTCCCAGTAGCGGTCCGCGTAGGTTCTGAAGGTTTCCCCTTCCCTCATTGCCATGGATAGCAAGGCGTCCAACGGCCTGGGTGTCCTGCTGCAGATGATGAACCTCGCGCCGAAAGCTCTGGTCAGCTCCTGGAAAGATCCAACGGATCCCTCGCCCAACGCGTCGAACCAACGCATGGCCACAGGCCCCAGGCTGGAAGGAAAGACCTTGCACATGAGAGCCTCATTGCCAGCGTGCACGGCCATCTTTTGGTTGAAGTGGCTGACGTGTTCCACGGGGTCCGTTCTCCCGTTATATATGGTGAATATGGGCTGGGAGAAACGATGCGGGAGCCTGGCCTTATTAATTCTCCTGACAAACGGTGACTTGGAGATTTGCTTCAAAGCTTTACTCATGGCGTCGTTTCTCCTATCGTGACGCGGGGGCAACCTCTCCTGCCCGTGGTCGCCCTCGTCCGAGGTGTCCGAGTACGTTTCACTAGGTGGGGTTCTGGACCTGCGCCGGTACGGCGGGTCTGGGCTTCCCCGCGAATCCACACTCGACGCCGGCGACGGGCTCCTCCTGTCTCGCTGTTTCCGCCTCAATTTCCTACGCAAGTGTTCAATCTCTCGTTGTAACGCCAGCGGGTCCTGCCTACGCTGGGCTTGACTCTCATGGCGGGGGCGGTCCTGCCCTTCTCGCCTCGAGCGGTGCGGCCCTGCTGGCGTGCTGAGTGCCCGTCGCCTATCCCTTCTTCGTTCCATGTCAAGGAGAGGGTCCCCACCCCGAAGTCCAACCGACCCCTGCTCACTTCTACCCTCATTCGCCATTGCTACCCAAGGTATATCCACAGGTGCTTGTTGTTTCCCACAGACGGCGCCAATTGTAAGGGCCCAAAAAAGAAAGTAAAACCGAGTTGTATTTATGCGGCAAGACAAGCTTCTTCAGACTCAATACAATAGAATTTGGTAGAGGTGGGCTAGAACAACAAAAACCGAACCCCTTACATAGGCCCAGCCTTCCCTTTATATAGCCCCTGGCCCTTTAATCTGCTCCGTTCATTTTTAGCTGTCCCTTCCCAATTTCCGACACCTGTCCCCTATCTTCTTTCTAGGGGCAGGCGGCAGTAGTAGCAGGTGCAGCGGCGATGGGCATCCTTTCAGGTCACCTCTGCATTTAATGCGGCTGACAGGGCTGGTGTGCGCTATTTATTGCTGATTTGACTGGGAGCTACTGCCCTGACGGCCGCCTGTCTGCCACTGACCCACGCCCCATTCAGCCGAAGAGGCTCTTCTTGTGGCACGTGACGTGGCGCTGCGTAAGGTCTGGTTCTTCCCTCGGGATCCAATGCTCCTCGGGCCTTGCCAGTTTCTTGCTCGGCCAGGTGCAGAGCCCATCCTGCTCCTCCTAGGGCCTCGGCCCATTGGTCCAGCCTCCTTGGCTTCCTTTCTCGTTCCTCGGGTGCCCACATTAATTATATCCCATCATAATCATTATAATTTTACATTGAATTTCCACAAATAACCTTTTAAATAACTTAACAAAATTTTATATTTAAACCAAAAAAAAAAAAAACCATAAAATTACTGAACAAGTTTTTAATCACTTTCCCCCACTTTCTCACCAACCACATAACTCAATCCTCCAAAAACAAATAAAAAATAAAACTCTTCACTTTCTTGCCCAATCTCACTAACCAAACAATTCAAATTCATACAAAAAAAATTAAATAAGACAAATTGCTTTCACTTTCTTACAATCCAAATGGAATATATAAAAAATTCTCCCTTCACCCCTCTCTCTTTCTTCATGCCCAAACCTTAGCAACCCTCTCTTCTCCCAAACAAAATTCCAAGCCACTACCATCACAGTGACAAAGTTACAACATTAATATATTTATCAAAACAACCCCCACACACACATATATATATATATATATACAGGTTTTTTTATTATATACACACTTTTTTATTTGATAAGTTATATATATACACACACCAAAAAAAAAAAAAAAAAAAACTTAGTATTTTTAATTACAATTACGTTTGATGGCGATCTTTCATAAAATAAAATTCATTTTTACCATTTTTATAGTAAAATTCTTTAAAAGTTTCATTTTTTTTTTATACAAATTATCAAAATTTATACTAAAGTAAGTAAAAAATCTTTCAAATGAACTAACAAAATTTTCAAAAACATAAATGATCTAAAACTTAGAGGAAAAAGTTAAGCTGCAAACATATTTGAAACTATCTTGCTCTAATCTATTATCTGACAACTAAAGAAATATTTCATGTGTAGTTTTAATGACAATATTTTTTTAATGAGTCAATGACTTGTTAATTGCCATATAATTAACAGTTTGAAAAAGATATAGATTCAAACATGTTTAGTATCAAACTTTATTAAATATTTAACAGATATAAGAGCACATTTTACAATAAAAAATAGAGTTGCGAACAATAATATTATGTCTCTATAACTATTAAACCATTTTTTTTTTTAAGAGCATCATTAGACTAAATCAAATAATTGGTGGGGCCAACTCTTATTTTTGTAGACTAAATTTTAAAAACATTAAAATAATTATATATATATATATATATATATTAAAAAAGTTCAAAATTTTGGGGGGGTGGCATGGCCCCCCAACCTTACACATAACTACGCCACTGAGTGTAGGAATTTCTTAGACAAAGCCTTCATTTTTAGTGAGAAACTAGATGTAGAAGAAGAACGTTGAGATGAGAGCGAGTCAAGTGGATGCAGACTCTTAAGCCTCCTTCTACAATGCACCCATGGACAATCTCTACGAAAATCGTCGAGCTCTCATCGATTACTGTAATCACTGAGCTCTCCTAACCTTACAATTCTTCACCACAGAGAGAAGATAATGGAGTTTGATCTTAAGAGAGAGAGAGAGAGAGAGAGAGGGGGGGGCTAGGTTTGGATTTGATGAGAGAGAAGGGGATACGGGTTAAAAATAAATAAGGATAATTTTATAATTAAAATGTATTGGAAATATCAATCTCTTCTGATGAAGTGAAAATTCGTCAGTTGTAGTGAACACGCTTAGACGGAGCCAGATTCTTGTCTGTGTCACAATGAAAGTAGCAATCACAATGAAAGTAGCTAATAACTGAACATAAGAATAACTATGGGTGTTTTTTTTGGTGTCAATGTACCCTCTGTTGGAGTTGTGAGGACTATATATAAATTCTCATAGCTTCTAGCCGTTGTGGCTGTTATAGTGGTTTTAATGCTCCTTTGGGTAACTCTTCATCCCCAGTAATGTGGACTTTAATGGGCTTCCGATGGTCTGCATAGCTGGCCTTATAACCGCTCGAATCATTTATTGACTACATTGAATGGCTTCTCTGCCTTCGTTAATGGAGTGGTTATATCGCCGGGGATGCTTAGTTGTTTCGTCCATCAAGGCGACTTCATCAATCTTAATGAATTCGTCCAAAGAAGTTGATCTCGTCAATCCCATCATCTTCAATTAAATAAACTAGTAAGTTGCCCGTGCGATGCACGGATAATTTTATGATATTTTATGTAAAACTGTTTTGAATAATGTTGTACATAAATTATAAAGAAAAAGTAAACTAAATTAGAGTATAGAAACATATATATTTTGAGATATTAAAAATTGGTTTAATAACTTCACTGCATATTTATAGTCTTCTTAAGATAAGATTATTATTTTTTTAAATCATGAAACCAAAAATAAATGCAAAAGAGTAATGAGACCATGAAATAAATTAATTTGTGTTATGTTCACATATTTCATACTATGAAATAAAAGTATACCCAACTCTCTGACTATCTTCCACTCATTGATAATGCGACATTAAGACACGGCGTGGGCAAGTGTATATGCATGTGTCTTATAGATGATTTAAAATTAAACCATGGTAGAATATGACTTTACATTGAGCACCAAATGTTCTCTCTACTTATATACCCAAAACAAAAACTAACTAACCAAATTACCTAACCTAAATCATATTTAAGCCCCTAATTTAAAAAGAAAAAAAGATTACCTGTAAGGGTTTCGGTGTCTTGATGGTGGTGGGAGGTCAGTATAACGAAGGTGGTGATCCATCAGCTTCCTCTTTCTCTCTCTTTCAAATGTTTTGTTGATCTCAGGTCTTTTATTTTGGTAATATATAGTGAAATATTGTCTTTTACTTAACAATCCACAACATTTTTGTGTCTCTCTATCTCTCTTTAAAGTCTTATCTCGTTAGTTATTACTATTAGCCCTTACTTATTTTGTTTTTTTGTTTTGTTTTGTTTTTGTTTTAAATAATAAATAGTGGGTATGCTAAAAGACATGAAGAATAGTGAAAGGTGTGGTGTAAACTTAGGCAATTAATGAGATAACAGTAAAATAAGATAATATGAACTTTTGGGTAACAATAAAAAAAAAAAAAAAAAAAAAAAAAAAAAAAAAAAACTTAATGAAAGCAGTAAAAAAAAAGGCTAAATGCAAAATTAGAGTGTCACATGGTAGGACCTCATGTTAGACTATTGCATGAGGTTTTTGAGAGAGAGACATTTTGTAACAACTTTTATTCTACAATATTCCTCTAATTTTTTTTTTTTTTTTTTACTCATTCCTTGCACTGAATAATTATAATGGTTATGTGTGTGCAATTTATAACTGTTGTTTCACTGCATATTTATAGCCTTCTCAAGGTAAGATTAATTTTTCACCCTAAAAAAAAAAAGGTAAGATTAATTTTAATCACGAAACAAAAAATAAATGCAAAAGAATAATAGGACTGTGAAAATCAAATAATTTTTGTTGTGTTCACATATTTAATACTATAAAATAAAAGTATGTCCAACTCTCTTATTGTCTTCCACTCATTGATGTGCGACATTAAAACATGGTGTGAGCAAGTGTGTATGCACGTGTCTTATAGATGATTTAAAACCATGGTAGAATATGGCTTTACATTGCGTACCAAATATTCTCTCTTCTTATATACCCAAAATAAAAACTATGATTTAAAACTATGGTAAAATATGGCTTTACATTGCGTACTAAATATTCTCTCTTCTTATATACCCAAAACAAAAACTATCCAACCAAATTACCCAAACCTAAATCATATTTAATCTTCTAATTTAAAAAGAAAAAAAAAATACCCCTATGGGTTTCGACATCTTGATGGTGGTGGTAGGCCAATATGACGAAGGCGACGTCCCCTCAGATTTCTCTTTCTCTCTCTTTCAAATGTTTTGTCAGTCTCAGGTCTTTTATAGTGAAACAATGCGTTTTGATTTTGTAGTGAAACAACGCGTTTTATTTAACAATCCATAACATTTTTATGTCTCTCTATCTCTCTCTAAGGCTTTATCTGGTTAGTTATTACTATTAGTCCTTAATTATCATTATTATTATTTTTTTAAGTATTAAAATTGTGGTTATGCTAAAAGACATGAAAAAGAGAGAAATGTGTGATGTAAGCTTAGGCAATTAATGAGAGACTAATGAGATAACAGTAAAATAAGTTAATATAAACTTTTGGGTAACAATAAAAAAAAAATAAAAAATAAAAAACTTAATGAAAGAGGTGAAAAAATGCTAAATGCAAAATTAGAGTGTCATTTAGCAAGACCTCACGCACTCCCGCATGAGATCTCTACTTACATATATATTGATGATTATTCATTTATGACTTCTAATCACTAATCAACATGAGTCTCAAAAAACTTTGTGATAGGACTTTATCATACGTACGAAATAAGTATAGATTTTTTCCTCTTTTTTTTTTTTTTTTTTTAAAAGGATATTGCTATTATGTTCATCCTTATAAGAATTTAAGCATAGATTAAATTTTCATTATTTTTGACAATTTTTCTTTGATTCCTTTATAATTTATATATTGTGTTGGTTTAAATGAATTTTTTCTCAAGCTTTCAGAGGATGGATTTTAGATAAGATGTTCAACTTTTATACGCCAAGCATTGACTATAAGTCTTGTACATGGAACAAATAGAGATAAGAAATTAAGAATATGGTCCATTTTGGTCGGCCTTAGCTTGATTTGTCTAGACATCAATTTTCTCTCTTGCCAAAAGTCCGACTTATTTTAGGTGGAAGTTTCCTTGATTATTACTTGTATACAAAATTCCAAAATCATTAAATTGGAATAGGTCCCTTACTAACCTAACCAATTGGAATATGATGAAATTTCTTTCCATCCATACTAATGTTGTGTACACGCTCAAATTTTTTCTGCATCTCATAATGATACATTGTTGATAGGTGTCATCCAAGTCCAACATGATTAAGAGTTGTAATTGAGACTATGGCCCACAAGCTTTACTATTCAATACTTTGCGAGAAAAATTAAACATTCATTTGATGTAATAGGAGACTATGGAATTTGACATTGTATACACTGGGGTTTGTTCTTGATGTTGTGAAATTGCTATAGATACTAAAAACTCTAGTTTGATTAGTTGGCAAGTCATGTTCTTTAATTGTGAAAAGTTTACAATGGAAAACTTTTATGTTCCTACAATAAATGTTTTGAAGAGAAAATTGTTAGTCTTCTCATCCCATTGGGACCCTCCTATTTATACAAAGGAAAAAGGGTCCAATATTCCTAAGTGTGACTTAGTTACATGGAATTTTTGTGCAAATGTGCCTAGATTTCTTTTAAAAATTTAATTATAATTTTAAACTCTAGTTTGGTGATTTTTATATGATTTCATGTGTTCTTAAATATTCTGAATGCTATTTCAATTTGTGCAAATTATAGAACATAGAATTGGTAATTTAGCAACATAGGCATAGGAGAAGGCATGTAGTGGTTTAGGAAGAGTAGGCATTTAGTTATAAGGGAAGAAGAGTAGGCATAAACATAAGAAAACTTTTGGATGGGGGAATAAGGAAAACAAAAAGTTTTTGATGATTAACATCCCTCTATCTTATCCATTAGTTTTATTTATTACTAATTAAAATCTATTGAGTTTAGTAAATAATTGATGTGGCATCTAATAAGTGTAATAAATTAAGAATGATGTATTTTATTTCAAAAAAAAAAAAAAAATCAATTATCTTTTCAAAGAGAGTGCCACTTGGCAAAACCTCATGTTCTCTTGCATAAACGTGTTTTCAAATCTAAACTTGGCATATTTGGCACTAACTACGCTCACTAGAATTTTTTGTTTTAATTTTGAGTTTTAATAGGATTTGATTAAACATTGACGTTGAAATGGGAGTGCTTTTTTTTTTTTTTTTTTATATTGATGTCTGTGATTTCTTAGACATTTCAAATATATATATTTGTCTCCTTATCCTTCTACTATTCATGACAAATGATACCCAGGTTTGAAATTGATTTGAATTTAGTTTTACTAGCAAAAGTCTATTAATTAATTATGACTAACAATAATAGTATTGACGAACCCAAATATGCCTCCTCTGCTTTCCAAAAAAAATAACATATGGACACTATAGAGGAACATCACAAACCTCTTACAAATGCAAGTTAAATTTAAATTAGACTACATACATTCCAACTCTGATCAATCAACTCAATATTTTTTACTCACCTTTGTCTTTAGATATCAGGGCACATTAAAGATGCTACTCCTTACCTTGATACTTTATCTACGTAAAGTTTCCAATTTGTTAGGGCATTTCATGTGTTGCTAGACGTGAGAGTACGTGTTGTTTGTAGTTTAGAGAGAATGTTTTTTTTTTTTTTTTTTTTCAATTCAAGTAATGAGAAATAAAAAAAAAATGTTGGAAAGAAGTAATTTTAGTGATGGTATTAACTTGAGACTGTGCCCAAAAAGAGTTAAGTTCTTATAGCAAGTGACACCTTTGTTTTTTGTTTTTTTTTTTTGTTTTTTAAATTTTTAAATGTTATAGTTAAGTTTTTATAGTAAGTGATATGCTATGATATATGTACAACATTCTCCAAAACCATATTGCAAAAAACATTACAATATTATCCGTGCATCGCACGGGCAACTTACTAGTTAAATAAATTATAACATTCCCATAAATTGGTAATGTAGATTTAGGTAATGTGAGCTTTTTTGTAGTCTTATATTATATTAATCCTATATATGCACACAAAAAATAAACAAAATACCATAATTTTCACATTACGGTAATGTGACCGTAATGTAATAAATGAACATAGGGCGAACCAAACATCCCCTTAAGATGAAGAAGGAATGCGCATACAATTAATATATATATATATATATATATGTATGTATATATATTATTGAATTAATACAAATTTACTAACCTACATGTCATTTCACTAAATTATGCGTCATTTAGGACAATTCAAATATTGCTACCTAAATGACATATACAATCAAATCCAATTCAGCATGTCATTTCACTAAACTATGTGTCATTCAAAATTGTGTTCACTCTAGGTTGCAAAACTACAACTCCTGAAGTTTTAGCAAAGACAAACGACATTATTTGGAGCAAATTAGCCTACTCCATTTTTGGTTCAATGGAATGACTAAACTTGAGTTTTGGATTGATTCACAAGTAATTCTAGTACTACACACTTTATCACAACTGTTTTAAATGGCAGAGTGAGTAGTAGAGAAACAATGGTAAATTCATGTGATAGTGAGAGATAGTCAATCATGGCCTACCAAATAGGATAGTTGTGATGAAGTGTGAGTGAAAATATGTGATACTACCTAGAATTATTCTTGGCCACAACCTAGATTCGGTTTGGCCTAACTTTATATATTTTCTTCATAAGTTAAATCAATATTCTATTATAACTTATTATCTAGGTATTTATTTACATATTATTTATATTCATATACTATACCTTAAGGATGTTATCATTAAAAAAGAATTGTAAAAAAATTATTAAAGGATGTGATCTATTAATTTGTTTACCATTTTAATTTTTTTTTTTTTTTGTAAAATATTCCCAATTTTTAATCTAAATTTTAACTGAATCAATGACCAAAGCCTAAATGTTCATTCGGCAAAACATTTTTACCTTTTGTTTTAGTTTCTTTTTATATAAAAAAATAACAAAATTAATTTTTTTAAAAAAATAAGCTAATTTTAATCTTTTTTGACAAAAAATTAGAGTGAAAGCTATTAAATATTATATCTTTTTGTCTCATTTTTAACTAATAAGCTACCAAAAATTACGGGATTCCAAACAGATATTATATCAGATCAAGCTCCAATCCAAATTAATAAATATGCATCAAGTGCAAAATTCTTCAAATTTATTATTTATTTATTTATTGAGTATTGTAGCCTTACTAGCTTGTAGATCTTTTTACATATATTTTAGAAGAGAATTTTATAGGATCATTTGGGACATCTAAAATATCAAGCCAAAAGAGAGACAGATAGCTAGCCCCTCTCATTGTCGTTTCTCACCCAATGAAATGGAATCAATGTGATTCGCACTATATATCCATTTCCTGTCCAATCAAAAAGGTTGTTGTCCTGTGTATGATGATATCAATTTTGGTCGTAGGTGAGGCATGTATTTATTACGCGTTGAAAACGAAATTGGAAATGTCCTCTTTCACAAGGTCATCGTCTTCCTCTTCCTATTATTCCTCTTCTAAGTCTTCTTTGCCTTAAAGAACACGCGAAACAACTTGATTATTCCTCTTCTAAGTCTTCTTTGCCTTAAAGAACACGCGAAACAACTTGAAAACAATATAATAAGAGAGATGCTACGTCTACAATAATTTTACAATATTTTTACAACAAATTACATGTGGTTAGTTGTTATTGGTTCAAATTTGAAACTAACACTAAGATTACTTTTTTGCCCCAACAATAATAACCAGTAACAACCTGCCATTTAAGATTTGTTGTAAAAATGTTGTAAACATTTCATTCCTCATATAATAATTGTTCGCTTTTCCAAAGATATGTTCACTAATTAATTACCACACTTCTAATTTCTTAAGCACTGTGTTTAATTTTTATTGTTTGTTAATTTGTTTCTTAATTATACTCATACTTTCTTAATCAATGAATGATAAAATTATCAAGAAGATTTTATTCTTCAAACTCTAAATTTATATTTTATAATATCTAAATTTATTGAAATATTAAATAAGTACGCCTTTTTTATTTAAATTTTATGCCCTAACATAGTATTTGATTTTTAATATATAACTATTCTTGGTTTTGTTGACTCTAAGCTTGATTTTATTTTAATCATTATAATTTGATATTTGAGACAAGATTTCTTCTATTTGTACATTTGTTTTATAAATATAAATGTTTACTAGAAAATATGCACACGGATATAAAATTTCTTTTATAAGAGAGAGAGATATATATAGAATAATAGAATAATAATTATTAGCAGTTTTGAATCTCAACATGCAAGAAGGATGAATTTTAATGAAAAAATAAATTATTATATTAAAATTTTTATATAACAAATAAAGGAAAAGTTAACAGATACTCTAAAAACATTATTTTAGGAAATATTTTTAGAAACTTTTTATGCGAAAAGAAAAAAGTAATTATTTTTCTTTTTTTAAATTTTTTATATTTTCTATAAAAGTGATATCAAAACTTTCTTAAAATTATCTATTAATAAATATCATAAAAATATCATTAACAGAACTTAACAACAAAATATTTTTAAAAAAATATAACTCGCTCTAGGTCCCAAAATGAAGGAATCTGTGCCTGATACCGGTCTCATAAAATAACTTCCCAAGCTCCTCATGAGTCTTGCTAAAGCACAAACGCAAGTATTTTTCTCCCTAAATAATGGTCGAACGAATTATAGATCTTGAAAACAATGCATGGCGTCATTTGTTCACAAGTCATACTAGACGTTTCTTTTTGCCTAGCATAGACTATAGAACCTATAGACTACATATATATAGACAATGGAAAAGGAATCAAAAAGTACATAAGTTTTTTATTAAAAGAGAAAAAGAAAAAGACTCGTCTAAAACACAAGATAGATTTTATTTTTATGGGCTATATAACACGAGATTTAGACTTTGAAAAATAGGCAATAATAATTATGCATTTAGGAAAATAGTTAAAATTATTATAAATTTTAACTACATAATACTTTTAAATTGATATGACAAAAATATAATAGTGTCATTTAAACAACATATAATAAATGAGGGGCCGACTGATATGGCATTTTAAGTAATACTTTTCAGTTTTTAAACAATATTATATGTATTTTCATATATTTTTTCACCTACATATATTTTTAAAAAATACAAACAACGTTATTAGAACATCATTACCAAACAGTCCCTGAATTAATGTTTGAATAACTATTTTTATAATTAATGATACAATGATATATAAGATTTATTTAGTAAAATTTTTAGTTTCAATAACATCACTCTTTATTTGCAATATTCCTAATTCTTATTATTTTGTATTTTTTTTAAATCCTATTATTTTAATGAATCATAATGCTCTTTATATATCATAATATGTGTATAGCACAAAAATTGCACCTTAAAAACGTGGCTATATTATATCATATAACCATAGCAGCTGTTATCATTTTTGCTTGTAATAGACGGTAGACAATGGAAGGCACATCGAAATTTCATTTATGAATGTAAAATTAATAAATAAAGAAAAAGAAGAAGAATTGAAAGAGTTGAGAGAGTAGTCAATTAATATTATTAATGATAAAGAGATGGTGGGTTGGTACATTGAATTTTTTTTTTTAAAAAAATGTAATTACAAACAGTAGATAAAGATTATTATCATGATATAATACAACAAAGTAAAAGATAAAGGTTGCGATCTCTTCAAAAAAAAAAAAAAAGGTTGCGATCGAAGCGAAGGATTGTCCACTCCCACTAGGCATTGAGCACACTTAGTTACATACATAATCTTTCTCAAAAAAAAAAAAAAGTTACATACATTAGTACGCATATGACTTCCAAGCTTCCAACCCCACCATTTGAAGCCGTCCAAATTGAACAAAGCACGACAAAGAAATTAAATAGCACACCTAATCCTATATATATATATATATATATAGCTGAATTTTGTAGCACAAGAAAACATAATTTAATTTGATTATATATAAGGCAAATTATTCTTTTTTGGAATATTGTTGGAGATAATCAAAAGTCAAGGGTCTAAAGTGATGAGCAGCTTCAGTCTCTATCAACTCCACTTGGCCTTTCAAGAGGTGCATGTACACAACCCAGTCACCGTTGCAACTTGGACTCGGCATTGGCATCACATACCCTGAGTCACCTCCCCATGGAAAATGGTATGACCCAAATAATGGCTTGCCCCATCCGAAATCCACCTTTGACTCTGGGAACCTTTGCCCTGATGATACCACAAAAGCTGGTCCATCTTCACTCCCACTACAATATATCTTAGCCAACCCTGGCACTGGACGGTGAGACTCCACCCAATCTATGAGCCCCAAGAAATGTTCCTTGGTCACTGCACCATCCAAGAATTCATGAACTTCATTTGCCACATAACTCAATGGATTTTCATCAATCTCATTTAAATCCTTGCCTCCATAAGGTATGGATAGCACATTTCCAAAGTAAGACCCCATGAGTGAAGCTTTGTCTATATCTCCATCACCTAACCTTGTCCTACCATCCACAACAATGCCCATTTTGGTTACCTTTTTGTCCACATTGTTAAGAATAGCATGTTTAGCAACCATCTTCCACAAGAAGGCACTAAAGGACTCTAGTTTAGTCCTCCTGCAACCATTGGTTGTGGTAGCTAGTGATTGGAGCAGGTTGAGTTGGTCAGCCTTAATGTAGTATATGCGACTAATAAGATAATCATCACCAGGTTGTGGGTCTTTGGGTGGAGGCAACGAGGTCACTGGAACATACATGTCGTTCAAAGATGGATGAATTGAACCGGGGCGTCTAGGATTGAGTAAAGAACGACGAAAACATGGTACTGTAGAGATGGGTTTAGACTGAGCCATCTCAGCCCATGACACGAGAAATAGGTTGGCCGAGTAGGCGTCTGCAATTCTATGGTCAAACGTGCACGCCACAACCAACCCACCACACTTGAGCTCGGTTGCCTGCATATTCCAAATACAAAACCAAAATGTCACTATTATTAGTATTTATTTTTTTACTTCGTGCCTTCTCAGACATTTAATATTTGACTTATTCGTCCTCGCCAAATTCATGTACTTGTTGCGTTTATTTGGATTGGTTGCTGTTTTAATTTTAACAAGTTATTGGGTTAGTCAGTTATGACTTTTGGTATATAATAATTAATATCAAAAGGAGCCTTTCTTTTTTAATTAATTTTATTCTTTTTTTTACAGCTTGTTTTTCTAAATAGTTAATAATAATTAACTATAGCAATATCACGTGTGTGAAAATAATGCCTTACTTTTGACAAATTCAATTAAAGTGAGTAAAAACAAAAATATTAATAATAATGTGAAATTTAGTTCCTTTTACCCAAAATATATATATATATATATTAAATTTCATCTTTAACATATACTTTATAGTCACGTAGAACCTACACATTATTAAGGAACACATATCCCACACAAGATATTTTCTTATCAATAACAGTTTACCTTTTATTTTCCATACAAGCCAGGACCATTAGAAAATAAAACAATTTATGAGTTATTGTTCAATATCACGAACCATATAATTTAATTTGCACCCTCAAAAAATATATATAAATTAATTTAAATTAAAAAACTGAAAAAATAGAACACATAAGAAATAGTAGCTAGGATTTGTTCAAAACAATTATTGATCATAATATAATATAATTGAAGCGGCAAATTAAGGTGCGGCAGCCGGCATGGTTTAGAAACAGAGGCAGACTGAAACTACGAATATCCATACGATCCAAATGAAAGATATCACTCAAAGTTTCAAAACCAGCAGTTTGGCATTTGGGAAGATGCCAAAAGTAAAACGCATCTTTTTCATATTAGTTTCTTGTGTGGGGACGTACGTCAAACTTTGATCAGCCGCCTAATTTCGGATATGTGTGAGTTTGGATAGCAAACGTTGCTAGGGTTTGCGTCCAAACTTGGGTCCTGTGTCCTCTTTACCGAACTCACAAGTTTTTTAATAAAACAAATGTAACATCTAAACTGGGTTCTACGAGATGCCTAAACAAAGACAAGGAATATTTCTGATTTAAAAACAAATTAAGTAATACTACTTCATTAAAAGTGGTTTTAATTAAGATAAAATCTATTTTTGATTTTGATCTATTTATTTATAAATAGATAATCATAAATAAAATAAATAAAAAAGGCATAATGTTTCTTTCAAAGTAGTTTCAAAAACTATTCTCATTTCTTATTATTTCAGATTTTTAGTTCATTGCAAAATACTCTACTGGCTATTAAAATTGAATTGTTTGCATTTAAAATTATGTGGCTAGCATCTTTCAAAAACACATTTAGGGAGAAAAAAAATTATATCCAAAAAAAGTTTCCAGGGTTTTCTCCCTTTAAAGGGAAAAAAAAGGTTCATTTGAGATGTATTAGGGATTGGAGAAAGATTGACGTTATAATGTGATAGGGAGTAGGGACGTTTTATACGCTAAGATAATTTTCGCTTTAGCAGGAGCCAAAAATATTACCGCTATGTGCGTGTGCGTGTGGGGTGTACGTGAATACATGGGAATAAGAAACACGTGACGAACCTGGACAGCGAGCACACCATGCTTCTTCTTGGCCACAAGTTTGCCTTCAATGGTGTCATCAGGGTTATAGAAGTCGAGGTCTTTAAGCTCTGCCTCAGCAAAAGCTTCGACAAAGTCCACACCACGGTTATTGCAAAGAATCTCAGGTTCACCAACAGGGTTTGACACCACCTCACCAGCAAAAGCATAGTATGTCATGAGAGCTTGGGCCAAGGCCTTCTTAAGAACCCTAACCATGGAGCCAAAATTATTAGAGAGGTCCTTTCCCAATAAGCTGGTGTTCTTCTTGTAACAGAAAAACACACCCACATCAACTGGGGGTAGAAGCAAGTCTAGGTTGGATAGTGGTAGCCAATGCTCTTGCAGTGGCAGCACTGCAGCCACAACCTCCCTCTTGCTCACTTTCACAATCAACTCTCCTCCTCCTCCTTCTGAACCCATGTTTACTGAGAGAAAGAGAGACAGCAATACAAGACTATAAGAGAATAGTATTGAAATATGGTTGATGGGGTTTGACAGGGGAGTGGATATATAGAGGCCCCTGTGTGGGACTGTGTGAGAGATTTTTCTTAATTAATCATTCAGGGTCCGTTTGTATACAACCTATTTTTGCTGAAACTGAAAACTGAAAACTCAAAACACTGTAGTAAAATAATTTTTAAATATATTAATAGTATCGTAGGACCTATTTTTAATATTTTTAAATGTATGAACAGTGAATAAACAGTGCATAAATAGTATTTTTTGTCTCTTGCACAATAAATTCATGTGATATTACTGTTCATGTGCTAAAAAAAATATCTTGTAAATATTATTGTTCACGTGATAGAAATGTATTATGTGGAATATCTTGTAGATATTTGAGTCTTGTAGATATTTGTCACAGCATAAAATATCTTGTAAATATTAGTTTAGTAGTTCTGTATTGTAGTTTGTATATATCAAAGATAAAAGTTTATTACAAATTTCATTATCTAAATTTTACAAACCAATATGTCAACTTTTAAATATTATACAAAAATCACCAATTGCATTTATTTTCATGTTAATTTGTAAATCATTTATAATAAAATTTATAGTAATTTAACAAATTTTCTAAAGAAAAAAAAAAAGGTTTGAAGAGTAGTCTACATGTAACCAAATCATGTTTAGGAAAGTTATATATATGGCTCATCCTCACAGTTAGAGGTGAGGTTAGGTTTGGGGTATTTTCCAACCCGACCCAACTTTCTTAAATCGGAAAATTTCCAACCTAACTTGAAGGCATTGGTGGAGTTGTCAAATCAAGGAAGGGAAATTTTGTTAAGCCCGATAAAAGTTTGATATTCTCTTTCAACTATTTGAAATTAATTTGTTATTTTGCCTACATATGACATTTTTTTTCATTAAAAATGTGTTTTTTTTTTTAATTTGATTTTGAATTGATAGATACTAAAAATTGTATAACACAATGTGATAAAAATTTAATTATTACTTTGTGTTATATAATAATAATAATAATAATAGTAATAATAATAATAATAATAATAATAATAATAATAGAGTTTGGTTCAAGATAAACTTGATGCAACTTTAAATAACGTTATATCACTCAATATTTCACCAAAATAAATCAATTTTAAAATATTATGTTACAATAAGGAAATTGGAACGACCACCAAACAAAATTGATAATTTTGATATATAGTTATAAAAAAAAAATCATATATATAAAATAGTTATATTTATTATTTATATATAACAGCTAGATATGGATGTTGTATGCCCGAGGTACATACAAACCTATTTAGTCCCTACATTTTCAGGCGATTCTTATTTTAATCCTTACATTTTATTTTTATCGCTTTTAGTTCATATCCCGAAAAATGCTTCCCATTTTGGTCCCTGCCATTATATCAAAAATGGAGAAAGCTGACGTGGCAAACGGTATGAATAAATAATACTAAATTAATGTCCACATGGCATAAATTAATAATAAAAAATGTTTTTTGGCATTAAAAAGTGCCACGTCGGCATCTAAATTAAAAAAAAATTAATTTATTAATTTTAACTAAATAAAAAAAATTAAAAACAGAATTAAAAACTAAAAATCATATGAATTGAGAACTAAGTGTGTCTTGAATAAGAACAACAAGAACACAAACCTGGATGTGAGAACACAAACCCAAAAATTAACAAAAAAAATAAAATAAAATGTAGGGACATTTATTTTGATGAACATAGCCAAATGCATCATCATCACTTCAATAATTTTATACAAATGCATAATCTCACTTCAATATATGTCTCTTTAATAATTTGAAAATTTTTAAATAACCTTGTCATTTTGGCCCCTATACCTAATAATAAACATTTTCTACTCTTAAAAAAAGATTTGTGATCACCCTAAGTTTTTTTTTATGCCCAATAAAATTAAACTTTGGTCCATAATTTGGTCCACTTAACAATATATTAGGGCATTTCCAGCAAAAAGAAAAGGCCCAAAAATATTTTTTTGCACAATACTATTTTACATTTCATACAAAAAAAAAAAAAATTATATATGGCCACCCTAAAAATAAATTTTTGGCTCCACCACTGATGATGATGATGATGATGCATTTGTATAAAATTAAAATGACTCATTGGTGCGACTAAAGTCTATCATATGATATAGCTCGTATAATATAAGTAATTATTTAGCAACGTGAAAAAATTAAAAAAATTAAAAAAAGAAGAAGAAGAAGAAATCTGAATCACAATATACGTAACGTACTTCCTATTTGGTTTTTGTGTTGATGAACTAGTATAATTAATGATCAGTTAGTACCATTTTTCTTTTTCTTTTCTTTTTTGATAAGTTAGTTCTTATCCCAAAAAAAAAAAAAAATATATATATATATATATACATATAGTTCTTATATAGGTCAATCGTGACCACCACCACTCTCCCCACTCCAACCCGAGGCCTTAGACAAGGGGATCCACTCTCCCCATATCTCTTCCTTCTTTGTGCTGAAGGTTTGTCGGCTCTGTTGCATAAGGCGTCAGAGAGAAAGGAGCTGAAAGGTGTGGCTGCCTCAGCTAGGGGGCCAAGGATCTCACACTTATTCTTTGCGAATGATAGTTTGATATTCTGTAAAGCAACGGAGAAGGAAGGGGCTGAAATTCAGAGAATTTTGCAAGTCTATAAGTCCTCTTCGAGTTAGCAATTAAATAGAAACAAGACAGCCTTATTCTTTAGTCGCAATACCCCCACCCGCACTCAAGAAGCCATCAAGTCCATGTTTGGGGCCCAGGTTATCAAGTCACATGAAACTTATCTTGGTCTACCTTCATTAATTGGTAAGTCAAAGAAAAATACATTTGCTCAGTTGAAACAAAAACTAGCCTCCAAGCTTGCGGGTTGGAAGGAAAAGCTTCTGTCAAATGCGAGAAAAGAAGTTTTGATCAAGGCAGTCACGTAGGCCGTTCCTTCTTATACTATGAGCTGTTTTAAGCTTTCCAACGGGCACTGCGAGGAGATGACTGGAATGGTGAGACAATTTTGGTGAGGACAGGTGAAGAATGAAAAGAAGGTGGCTTGGATGAGCTGTAAAAGAATGTGCTGCTTGAAGGAAGAAGGGGGGTTGGGCTTTAGAGACTTGAAATCCTTTAATCTTGCTCTTTTAGCAAAACAGGGCTGGAGACTTCAAACTAATTCTTCCTCCCTATTTTCTCGAGTCTATAAGGCTAAATATTTCCCTAATGGGAACTTCGTGGAGGCTGAGGTAGGGAAGAAGGCCTCCTTTGCCTAGAGGAGCATCATGGCTGCCCAACACCTGGTAAAACGCGGGTTGAGATGGCAGGTCGGCAATGGTTGTCGCATTCGTGTTTGGCAAGACCAATGGCTTACTAATCGGAGTACGTATAGGGTGGTGTCACCTGAGCGGCCTGGAAATCAAATTAAAATGGTTTGTGACTTACTGAAAGATAGGGGCAAGGAATGGGACATAGAGCTAGTTAGAGGGCTTTTCTTACCACAGGATGTAGAGGCAATTCTGAGTACCCCTATCAGTGAATCAGTTGCTATGGACAGAATGGTTTAGGCTGAAGAAAAGAAAGGTAGTTTTACAATGTGGAGTGCTTATAAGCTGGCTCAGGAAGTAGAGGCAAAGGGTGGCAACGATGGTTGCTCTGACTCGACTAAGTTGCACGGAGCATGAAGGAGGGTGTGGAGTATGAACCTGCCTAATAGAACTAAACATTTTTCCTGGAAGGCCTGTAATGGGATACTGGCCACTAAAGACTCCCTCCTTCGTAGAAAGATCACGGCCAACAACATATGCGAGGAATGTGGTAGGCATGTAGAAACAGCCATGCACTTGCTCTGTTTTTGTGATCGTAGTACAGAGGTATGGAGTTCTTACAAACTTTCTCTTCCAATCAAAGTTCTTGAGTCTTGGAGTTTCTTGGACACTTTTAGTAGACTTCGGATTTGTTGGGAGGCGCAACAAGGGCTATTGGAAAGGTGGGTCACGATATGCTAGGGTGTTTGGAAGAGCCGGAACGAGGTTCGGCATGGTAGGAAGAGGCGCCTTGAGTCTATAATTGTGAGAAAATCTGTGAAACTGTTGGAGGATTTCCTATCCGCCAATGTGAAGATGAACTGGCCTATTTCTGATGCCCAAATCACTGCTACCTGGAAGCCACCTCCGCCGGGTTACTTTAAGATTAATGTGGACGGGGCACTATTCACAAAGTCTAAGCAATTTGGCATGGGTGTGATTGTATGCGACGAGGAAGGGAACGTGGTTGAGGCCATGTGTAGAAAGCTGGACTTACCTCTCGGTGCGTTAAAGACAGAGGCAAAGGCCTTGGAGATCGAGGTGACTTTTGCCGAGGAGGTGGGGCTCAGGGACATGGTGTTTGAAAGTGATTCGCAGCTGACAATCAACGCTATTCACGGCACTGGTGAGGCAGCGTCGTCAATTTGGAATATCGTCCAAGGTGTGCTACAGAAAGCCCAAACTTCCAGGACTTTTGATTTTCTACATATTAGAAAGCAGGGAAATGTCCTTGCCCACTTGTTAGCTCAGCATGCTCATAATGTTGAGAGTTTGGTAGTTTGGCTGGAGGAGTGTCCCAGTCAAGTGGCACATGTGTATGCTAAAGATGTATCATCATTTCAACGTTCTAAATAAAAAGTATTGAGTATTTCCCATAAAAATAATAATAATAATAATAATAATAATAATAATAATAATAATAATAATCATTAACACCACTTTATTACCCACCATTAATACTATCTTGTAACTTTATGTTTTTTTTTTTTATTGAGAATATCTTGTAACTCTATGTATATGCATAGATACACTTAAAGATATATAATAAGATGCATAATATAATTTTCATATATATAATTAAAATACTATTGATAGTCATTTTTATATTTTGTTAACTCTTTAAAAAAATTTTGTAAGGATATTATTAGGTATAAAATATAAATTGTCATTTTTTTAAAAAATTATTGTGAAACATTTTTTTTTACTATTCATTTATTATAGACTCTTTAGTTTTTGTACTTAATAACTCACTTGGATGAATATTTATGATATGGTCTCACATTTGATTCTAAAATTAAGAAATAAAATTCTTTAAAAATAAATAATTTAGGAGATATGACGCAAAATTGTATAAAATTAGTATATAATTTGTATATAAATAATTTAGTATATAAAAAATATAATTTGTATAAAATTACTCTCATATTCTTATAAAATAAATAAATAAATAAATAAAAACTTCTAAATATGTATGGAGGGAAGAAAGAAGTAAATAGGTAATTTACCATCAAAGACCCTCTCCTTGTTTTCTCCTCACTTTTATTTCTCTCATTTCTGTTTCCCACTTTTCACCCGACCAAATAGTCTCACTTTTAGACTTATTAGACTTGAATTAGAGTTTTTCTACAAATACAATGATTTTAATGATACAACAAAATCTGAGTAAAAAAGTATATAATAACGAATTATTGCGCAGTGAACGTACTCCAGGGGGAAAGCAATGGTGTGATGAGTAAAGCTGCAGACATTATTATGTAGCGTAGAACTGGAAAGTCACATGCACAGGACTACTGTCATCTTGGAAGATTCGTTCCTTCATCCATATTTGGATGTCCCCGGCCCCATGCTGCTTTTACTTTTATATATATAGCCATAGCCAACAAGTAAAAGTAGTGCAACAAAATTACAAAAATGGTGTAGACGAAATTGACAAACGCAATAAAGCATGTTCGTTTCTTCTTGGCATTTTACATAAATAAAATAAAGAAATAAACATGAACAATCTAACAGCACCATATCTGTGTTGGTCAAATTAGGACAGCGCTTCCTTTCCTGCAACACTATTCGTGTCTGACCCCATTTTCTTTCTTTCTTTTTATCCACTTTTGAAACTTTAGTTCATGACTCGAATCGACCGTTAAAAATGTTCTACTATTCACTAATATAAATATTGCATTAAGTAACATGCAACTTTTGTTTTCTTGGATAGATATATCATATATGTATGTCTCGACAAACGCACACTTCTTCTTTATCTTTATTAAATATTTGCGTTTTTTTTTTTTTTTTAATATTTTGAGAAGAAAATATTTGCGTATTTGGTATGACTTTTTTTTTTTTTTTTTTTTTTATGGAAAAATATTTGGTATGACTATACATAGCAGTTAATGTTATATAAGCTTATCCTAATCTATAAAACTAGCTAATTGGGAATGGCTGGAGAATGAAGAGGCGGTTAAAAAGCACATTTTGGTGGGGTTTGAAAAACTCTACTCCACTGAGATGTGTATGTCCTCATGGCAATCCTCGATATCAGAATTTGCTTGCTGCTTCTTGTCTGAAGAAGAAAGGGATTGGTTGGGTAGAAAAGTAACAGAGGAGGAGGTTAAGGATGGTCTGTGGAGCCTGAGGCCATTTAAAGCGTCGGATCCAGATGGTTTGCATGCTGGATTTTATCAACAATTCTAGGGTGATGTGGGGAAATCGGTTTGTAAAGAAGTTTTGGATATATTTGAGTGTGGGAAGGTGCCTGACTATCTCAATGAGACCCTCATTACTCTGATTCCGAAGTGCCTAAGCCCTGAATCTTTGGATAATTATCGATCGATCAGCCTTTGTAATTCAATCTATAAAGTGGTTTCTAAAATCATTGTAAACAGAATTAGACCCCTCATAGGGAAACTGGTTGCACTTATCCAAACAGCTTTTGTACCGGGTAGGAAGGGTATTGATAATGTGTTGTTAGCTCAAGAGCTATTCTATGCTTTGGATAGACAGGAAAAGAAGGGTACATGGCTATTAAAGTGGACTTGGTGAAAGTTTATGACAGACTAGAGTGGAGTTTTGTTTATAAGGTGCTTCAAGCTTTTCATTTTCCTCCTAACTTGATCAAGGTGATTATGAGCTGTGTTACTTCTACTAGGATTTCAATCCTCTTTAATGGAGGTGCCTTGGAGCCTTTCAAGCCATCGAGAGGGCTAAGGCAAGGTGACCCGATTTCTCCTTACTTGTTTATTCTATGTATGGAGTTTCTTGGACATTTAATTGAGGAGAAATGTGTCAATGGAGATTGGGTGCCATTAAAAGCCTCACGGGAGAATATTGGAATATCCCATTTGTTTTTTGCAGATGATTTAATATTATTTGCTAAGGTGGAGGAAAAATCTTGTGAGGCAATTTCAGAAGTTCTTAACAGATTTTGTGAGGAGTCGGGACAAATGATGAGCTTTGAAAAGTTGAGAATTTATTTCTCTCCAAATGATCAAGAGGGAATTAGTGAAGAGATATGCTCAAAATTGGGAATCCAAGCCACAACTAATATTGGTAAGTATTTGGGATTTCCTATTAATCATAGAGGGGCTGCAAGAAATCGGTTCAACTTTGTTGCGGATAGGGTGATGAATAAACTAGCAGGGTGGAAGGCTAAGTTCTTATCATTTGCAGGGAGGACTATCCTTGTGAAATCAGTCATGTCTGCTATTCCTAACTATGTGATGCAAGGGGAGGCATTACCTATTCACTTGTGCGAGAAGTTGGATAAGATCAATAGGGATTTCCTATGGGGGTCAACTAGAGAGAAGAAAAAACTTCATTTGGTTGGGTGGAATAAAATAATTAAACCTAAGGATGAAGGTGGTCTTGGGATACAGGCAGCAAGAGAAAAAAACTTAGCGCTCCTTGCTAAGTTGAATTGGAGAATGTATAAGGAGAAAGAAGCTTTGTGGGCTAGTATTATTTTGAAAACGTACTGTTCAGAGGACAGAAGACGATCAAGAAATCCTGACAAGCTTCCGGCCTCTTCTAATTGGAAGGCTATTAAGGCTGGCTTCCAAACCTTTGCTGATGGTATTTGTTGGGGAGTGGGCAATGGGCCTAGGATCAGAGTCTGGACTGATTGCTGGATAAGAGGAAAGTCTCTAAGGGAATTGATTGAAGGTCCCTTGAAGCAACATGAGGTGGATATGATGGTTAGTGAGCTTATTGGTGGACAAGGTCAGAGTTGGAGATGGGAAAGGCTTTCATTTGAGCTGCCCCAGGAAGTTAAGATCGAATTAAAGCTATACCTCTAAGTCAAGTTGATAGAAGTGAGGATTTAGTGCTATGGAAATACTCTAAAGATGGGGAATTCTCTGCTAAATCAGCCAATTTAGCTAATATATCTCAGGATCCAGCCCCTACCTTCCTTGGTGCTTGGATTTGGAAGTTAGATGTGCTCCCCAAAATTGCAAATTTTTTGTGGCTGTGTGTTCATAAGAGTGTTCCAGTTAAAGATATTCTTGCTTCAAGGGGTATCATTGAAGATGAGTGCTGTCCTCTTTGCAAGAATCAGCCTGAAACAATTGTGCATTTATTGAGGGAGTGTGTCTTTGCCCGAAACTTTTGGCATCTAATGAGAGTGCCACCTGATGCTGTGCAGTCTTTCCAAGCTTTGGATGTGGTTTCTTGGCTTCGGGAAAATTGTTTTAGTAAAGCAATACATCAATCTTTGGTGCCATGGAGGTTTGTCTTCCCTTTTGCTATATGGGAGTTGTGGAAACATAGAAACAAAGTGTATGGAGGAAATAGCCCTTGACCCACCTTCCATTATCATCCCGAATCAGGCCACCTCCTCCGACCAAACCGGGGTTGCCAAGGAAGGAGTCGTCCGAGTTTAGCTTACACCAGCTCATGGGGGGTTTGATCCAACATACTTTGATCATGTTGCATTCTAATGTTATACACATCATATTCTTAAATTTTATAATTGGTAATGTTGTAGGGAATAAATCCACCGACTTTGTCATTGGATCCTATCTATTTGACATCAATGTTACCATAATACCGTTCTTTTCATCTTTTGGAGTGTGTGAATTTCAGTGAAATGTGTTTGGCTATTTCACATTTTTTTTAATGTATAATTTTGGCTCTGTCACCTTAGATATAATCTCCTATAACTTGTGTAATACGAGCAACATTATCTTCTTATAATATTGTTTAGCTATCTTTGTTTTTTTTTGTTTTTTTTTTTTTGAGTAAATTGTTTAGTTTTCTTTGATTTAGGATAAATCATAATTTTCTTGAATATATGGAAATACTGATCCTAGCCAAATGCATTCCTAAGTCCCAACTTATTTCATTAATTGAAAAAATATTGACGCGATGATGTTGCGGAATATTAAAGAAAACACATACGATACTCTCTTGATGGGATAGAAACTAAACTGTTAGTTCCTAGTAATAAACCACCAGAGAAATAATTTGACAAAAGTCTATGCTTATTGATAATAGTCTGATTTGCCTTTAACAGCTACAAAACATATAAATATTGAGAAAAATGTCTAAAACCTTAATTCGAACTAATTACATGATTAGATGACAAAATACCGAAATTTACTAGAAATGACAAAATTGAGTTAAATGCAGAATCATAAACTACTGACCTTAAGGTCGTCTTAAAGCAGACAGGACCTTATTCTGACTTTTAAACTAAAAGTTGTTAAGGAAAAACAAATATTACTATAAATAGCAAAAACACTGTTTTCGGGGCCTTAATGAAGGAATTTGCCTAAATTTTGGCAACGATCATGGCATCATGAATCTGGATTAGAACGCTGTTTCCTTTCAATCTGCCAATTTTCATGCAGTTTTGACACTGTCACCCTGATGGCCTCTACTGACACCCTCCTTTGATCTTGCGTTGTGACTTCTTGTGCCCCTGCTGCTCCAAGAAGGCATGTGTTGTCTATTTTACATCAAGCGATTTGAAGAAGTAACCAATATTGTTTATAATCGACTTATAATATGGATGAAAAGGATAATTTGTGACCCCATATCCAATAAATTGTTGATTCATCTAATTGTACAAACTAATCAAATATCAAAGTTTTTTTTTAACAAATTTGCCAAATATATGGATGATTAAAGGGCTTAAAGGTTTTTAAACTTCCCAAAACGTGGAGGCTTTTATTATTTTAAAACTTGGAACCTGTCTTTTGCAAAATTTATAGCTTGACATAAAGGAGTTCTCTTTAGGTAGTTGCGTATCATTGTTTTATATTCAAAGGTTTTTTAAATTTGGGTTAATTTATCGATTAAAATTGATATGCACCCTTCACATTGTTTTATATTCAAAGGTTTTTTAAATTTGGGTTAATTTATCGATTAAAATTGATATGCACCCTTCACCTTTCTGATGACCAAATTGCCATTTGACTAGCAATACAAAAAGAGAAAATAAATGAATAAAAAAAACTAATCAATTCAATAAAAAAATCTGAGCGACAAAAAATAGGAGTCCATTTAAAATCTATTTCTACCCCTTTTCAAGAAATGTGTCACTGAATGAAAGTTCACTAATTTGCCTCTGTCCAGAAAGTGGTGAGAGATGTGTTAGCTCTCTAATCAGTGAAATTCACATTGAGAGGGAAAAGGTACGATTCATTCTTGCTTTGCACCTTTGGAGCCTTTCTGTGGTTTCCTTATCAGCTATGTTTTTACTCAAAAAGAGTAATGCCAAGGGATTATGTTGTGATCGGTGCTAATAAAAGTGGTTTTAATGGTGAACTCAATATGGTGTCCTAAAGCTAATTATGCCGAATTGAGGCTACTACATGACTTGGGATATTTTGCCCGAACAATATGTATATTTGTCATATATTTATCCGATAATTAGGAGAGGAAATTATGATGTAGGAATCTAATGACATAGATCTGCCACAAGATATAAAGAAGCTCAAAGGAAGAAAATATATCTTCCAAATATGTTTAAGTAGATATAATATCAAGGATGAGCTTGAAAATTTGTGACAAAGATTTATGTATGAGACAACATATTAACTCAAAGGAAGAATTTCGTGTCAAGAAAAAGATACAAAACCCACTTAACTGCACAATTAAAACCTTTCATTAAAATATCTATTACCTCTAAAATGAAGAATAATTAACATATCAGC